>JANJXV010001689.1:0-45000 GCA_024803745.1 Megascapheus bottae
CTTACCCTGAAACTAACCCTAACCCTTACCCTACCCTAACCCTAACCCTAACCCTAACATTTACGCTTACCCTAACCCTAATCCTAAACATAACCCTAACCCTAACCCTAACCCTTACCCTAACCCTAACCTTACCCTAACCCTAACCCTAACTCTAACCTTAACCCTAACTCTTACACTTACCCTAACCCTAACCCTAACCCTAACCCTAAACATATCTGTAACCCTAACCCTAACCATTACCCTTACCCTAACACAAAACCTAACCCAAAACCTAACCCTAACCCTTACCATTACCCTAACACTAACCCTAACCCTAACCCTTACCCTTACCTTAACACCAACCCTAACTTTAACCCTAACCCCTAACCCTAATCCTAACCCTGACGCTTACACTTACCCTAACCCTAACCCTAACCTTATTGCTTACCCTAACCCTAACCCTAACCCTTACCCTAACCCTAACACTAACCCTAATGCTTGCCCTAACCGTAACTCTAACCCTAACCCTTACCCTTACCCTAACCCAAAACCTAACCTTAATGTTAACCTTACCCTAACCCTAACCTTAAACCTTTCCCTAACCCTAACCCTAACCCTAATCCTTACCCTACCCCTAAACCTAACCCTTACCCTAACCCTTACCCTAACCCTTACCCTTTCCTTACCCCTAACCCTAACCCTAACATTAATTCTAACCCTAAACCTAACCCTAACCGTAACCCTTACCCTAAGCCTTACCCTTTCCTTAACCCTAACCCTAAACCTAACCGTAACCCTAACATTAAGCCTAAGCCTAACCCCTAACCCTAACCCTAACCCTAACACTTACCCTTACCCTAACTCTAAACTTAACCATAAATCTAACCCTAACCCTAACCATAACCCTAACCTTAACCCTAACCCTAACTCTAACCCTAACCCTAACCCTTAGTCTTACCCTAACCCTAACCCTAATCCTAACCCTAACCCTCACCCTAACCCTTACCCTTACCCTAACCCTAACCCTAAACCTAACCCTAAACCTAACCCTAACCCTTACCCTAACCATAACCCTAACCCTAACCCTTACCCTAACCCTAAACCTAACCATAACCCTCACCCTAACCGTTACCCTTACCCTAACGCTAACCCTAAACCTAACCCTAACTCTAACCCCTAAACCTAATCCTAACCCTAACCCTAACACTTACCCTTACCCTAACCATAACCCTAACCTAACCCTAAACCTAAACCTAAACCTAACTCTAACCCTAACCCTAACCCTCACCCTTAAACTAACCCTAACCCTAACCCTAACCCTAACACTTAACCTTACCCTAACCCTAACCCTAACCCTTACCCAAAACCTAACCCTAACCATAACCCTACCCCTTACTATTACCCTAACCCTAAGCCTAACCCTAACCCTAACACTTACCCTTACCCTAACTTTAACCCTGATCCTAACCCTAACCTTACCCTAACCCTATCCCTAACACTAACCCCTAAACCTAACCCTTACGCTTACCCTAACAGTAACGGTAATCCAAAATCCTAACAATAACCCTAACCCTAACCCTTACCCTTACCCTAACCCTAACCCTAACCACAACCCTTACCCTTACCCTAACCCTAAACCTTACCCTTACCCTAATGCTAACCCTAAGCCTAACCCTAACCCTTACTATTACCCTAACCCTAAACCTAACCCTAACCTATACTTAACCCTTACCCATACTCTAACTCTAACCCTTACCCTGAACATAACCCTAACCCTTACCCTACCCTAACTCTAACCCTAATCCTAACCCTTACCCTTACCTTAACCCTAACCCTTACCCTTACCCTTACCCTAATGCTAACACTAACCCTAACCCTAACACATAACCTTACCCTAAACCTAACCCTAACCCTTACCCTTACCCTAACCCTAACGCTAACCACAACCCTTACCCTTACCCTAACCCTAACCCTAAACCTAACCCTTACCCTAACCATAAGCCTATCCCTTACCCTTACCCTAACCCTAACCTAACCCAAAACCTACCCCTAAACCTAAACCTAACCCTAAACCTTACTCTTACCCTAACCCTAAAACTAAGCCTAAGCCTAACCCTAACCCTAACCCCTGACCCTAACTCTAACCCTAACCCTAATCCTTACCCTTACCCTAACCCTAATCCTAACATTAATGCTTACACTAACCCTAAACCTAACCCTTACCCTAACCCTCACCCTAACCCTAACCATAAACTTTACCCTAACCCTAACACTAAACCTAACCCTAAACTTTACCCTAACCCTAACCCTAACCCTAACCCTACCCTAACCATAACCCTAACCCAAACCCTAAACCAAACACTAACCCTAACCCTAACCCTAACCCTAACCCATACCCTTATCCTAAACTCAAAACTATCCCTAACTGTTACGCTTACCCTAACCCTAACCGTAAACCTATCCCTAACCCTAACCCTAACCCCCAATCCTAACCCTAACCCTAACAATAACCCTAATCCTTACCCTTAACCTGACCCTAACCCTAAACTTAATGGTAACCCTAACCCTAACCCTAACCCTAACCCTTACCCTTTCCCTAACCCTAACCCTAACCCTAAACCTTACCCTAACTCTAACCCTAACCCTTACCCTAACCCAAACCCTAAACCTAACCATTACCTTAAACCTAACCCTTACCCTAATCCTAACCCTTACCCTAAGCCTATCCCTAACCGTAACCCTAACCTTAACCCTAACCCTTACTATTACCCTAACCCTAAACCTAACCCTAACCCTAAACCTAAACTTAACCCTAACCCTAAGCCTTACCCTTACCCTAACCCTAACCCTAACCCCTAACTCTAAGCCTAACCCTATCCCTTACCCTTATCATAACTTCAAAACAAACCCTAACCCTAACCCGAACACTTTCCCTTACCCTAACCCTAACCCTAACCCTAAACCTAAATTTAACCCTAACTCTAACCCTTAACCTTACCCTAACCCTAACCCTAACGCTAACCCTAACACTTACCTTTACCCTAACCCTAACCCTAACCCTTACAATTAACCTAAACCTAACCCTAACCCTAACGCTAACCCCTAACCCTAAACCTAACCCTAATTCTAACGCTTACCCCTACCCTAATCCCAACCCTAACCCTAACCATAACCCTACCCTAACCATAACCCTAAAGTTAAACGTAACCCTAAACCTAAAACTTACCCTAACCCTAATCCTTACCCTAACCATATACCTAACGCTAACCCTAAACCTAACCTTAACCCTAACCCTTACCCTTACCCTACCCTAACCCTAGCCCTAACCCTGAACCTAACCCTAACCCTAACCCTTACCATTATCTTAACCCTAACCCCAAACCTAACCCTAACCCTAACACTCACCCTTACCCTTACCCTACACCTAACCCTAATCCTAACCCTTTCCCTAAACCTTACTCTTACCTAAAACTAACCCTAAGGCTTACCCTAACCCTAACCCTAACCCTAACCCTAACCCTAACCCTAACACTTACCCTTACATTAAACCTAACCCTAACCGTAACCCTAACCCCTAACCTTAACCCGTACCCTAACCCTAAACCTAACCCTAAACCTTACCCTTACCCTAACCCTAACCCTTACCCTAACTGTAACCCTAACCCTAACCCTAACACCTACCCTAACCCTAACCGTTCCCCTAGCCCTAACCCTAACCCTTACCCTAACCCTAAACCTAACACTAACCCTAACCATAACCCTTACCCTTACCCTAACCCTAAGCCTAACCCTAAATTTAATGATAACCCTAACCCTAACCCTATACACTATCCCTAACCCTAACCCTAACACTAACCCTAACCCTTTCCCTTACACCAACCCTAACCCTAAACCTAACCGTAACCCTACCCCTACCCCTAACCCTAACCCTTATCCTTACCGTAACCGTAACCTTAACACTTACCCTTACCGTAAACCTAAACATAACCTTAATGCTAACCCTGAACCTAACCCTAACCCTAACCCTTACCCCAAACCTAACCCTAACCCTAACCCTTACCCTTTCCCTAATCCTAAACCTAACCCTAACCCTAACACTAACCTTTACCCTAAACCTAACCCTAAACTTTACCCTTACCATATCCCTAAACCTAACCCTAACCCTAACCCTAACCCTAAACCTAACACTAACCCTAACCCTAACCCTTACCCTTACCTTAACCCTAACCCTAAACCTAAACCTAACTGTAACCCTAACCCTAACCCTTACCTTACCATAACCCTAAACCTAAACCTAATCCTAACCCTAACCTTAACCCTAACCCTAACCCTAACCCTAACCCTTACCCTTATTCTAATCCTAACCCTGAACCTAACCCTAACACTAATCCTTACACTTAGCCTAACCCTAACCCTAACCCTTCCCCTAAACCTAACCCTAACCCTTACCCTTACCGTAACCCTAACCCTAGCCTTAAACCCAACCCTAATCCTAACCATAACCCTCACCCTTACCCTAACCCTAACCCTAAACCTAACCCTACCCTAACTCTAACCCTTACCCTTACCCTAACCCTAACCTCATCCTTACCCTAACCCTAACACTAACCCTAAACCTAACCCTTACCCTTACCCTAACCCTAACCCAAAACCTAACCCTAACAGTAACCCTAACCCTAACCCTAACCCTTACCCTTACCCTAACCCTAACCCAAACCCCAACACTTACCCTTACCCTAACCCAACCCTAACCTTAATGCTAACCATAACCCTTACCCTAACCCTAAGACTAACCCTAATCCTTACCTAACCCTAACGCTAACCCTAAACTTTCCCCTTTCCGTAAGCCTAACCCTAACCCTAATCCTAACCCTAACCCCTACCCTTACTCTAACCCTAACACCAAACCTAACCCTAACCCTAACCATAACACTTACCCTTACCCTAACTCTAACCCTAATCCTAACACTAACCCTAACACTTACCCTTATCTAAACCTATCCCTAACCCTAATCCTTACCGTAACCCTAAACCAAACCCTTACGCTAACCCCTAACCCTAACACTAAGCCTAACCCTAACTCTAACCCTTACCCTTAACATAACACTAACCCTAACCCTAACACTTACCCTAACCCTAACCCTAAACCTTACCCTAACCCTAACCCTAACCCTAACCGTTAACCTAACCCTAACCCTAACCCTAACTCTAACACCTAACCCTGACCCTAACCCTCACCCTAACCCTAACCCTAAACCTAACCCTTACCCTAACTCTAAACGTAACCCTAACCCTAACCCTAACCCTAAACCTAACACTTACTCTAACCTAAACCTAACCCTTACCCTAACCCTAACCCTAACCCTAACCCCTAACCCTAACCCTAAACCTAACACTCACCCTAACCCTAACCCTAACCCTTGCCCTAACCCTAACACTAACCCTAACCCTTACCCTTACCCTAACCCTAACTCTAACCTTAAACCCAACCCTAACCTAAGCCTAACCTTTACCCTTACCCTAACCCTAACCATAAACCTAACCCTAACCCTAACCCGAACCCTAACACTTACCCTAACCCTAACCCTTACCCTAACCCTAACCCTAACTTTAACCCTAACCCTTGCCCTAACCCTAACACTAACCCTAACCCTTACCCTTACCCTAACCCTAAACCTAACCCTAACCCTAACTCTAACACTAACCATAACCCTAACCCCTGACCCTAACCCTAACCCTAACCCTAATCCTTACCCTAAAAATAACCCTAACCCTAAACCTAAACTTTACCCTAAACCTTACCCTAACCCTAACCCTAACCGTAACCCTAACCCTGAACCTAACCCTAACCCTAACCCTTACCCTTATTTTAACCCTAACCCCAAACCTAACCCTAACCCTAACCCTAACCCTTACCCTTACCCTACACCTAACCCTAATCCTTACCCTTTCCCTAAACCTTACGCTTACCTAAAACTAACCCTAACGCTTACCCTAACCCTAACACTAACCCTAACCCTAACACTTACCCTTACCTTAACCCTAACACTAACCCTAACCCTAACCCCTAACCCTAACCCTAATCCCAAACCTTACCCTTACCCTAACCCTAAACCTAACCCTAACCCTATCCCTAAGCCCTAACCATAACCATAGCCCTAACCCTAACCCTTACCCTTACCCTAACCCTAACCCTAACTTAACCCTAACCCTAACACTAACCCTAACACTAACTCTTACACTAACCCTAACCCTAACCCTAAACCTAACCCAAACCCTAACCCTAACCCTTACCCTAAACCTAACCCTAACCCGAACCCCTAACCCTAACCATTACCCTAACCCTACCCCTAAACCTAACCCTTACCCTTACCCTACCCCTAACGCTTACCCCAACTCTAACCCTAACCCTAACCCTAACACCTAACCCTAACCCTTACCCTTACCCTTACCCTAACCCTAACCCTAACCCTTACCCTTACCCTAACCCTAACACAAACCCTAACCCTCACCCTTACCATTACCCTAACCCTAACCCTAACCCAAACCTTAATGATAACCCTAACATTAATCCTAACCCTAACCCCTATCCCTAACCCTAACCATTACCCTAACCAGAACGCTAAGACTAACACTAATCCTAGCCGTTTCCCTTACCCTAACCCTAACCCTAAACCTAACCCTAACCCTACCCCTAACCCTAACCCTAACCCTTACACTTACCGTAACCCTAACCCTAACCCTTACCCCAAACCTAAACCTAACCCTAACCCTTACCCTTACCCTAACCCTAAACCTAACCCTAACCCTAACCCTAACCCTTACCCTTACCCTAACCCTAACCCTAAACCTAACCCTAACCCTAATACTTACCCTAAACCTAACCCTAACCGTAACCCTAACCCTTACCTTTTCCCTAACCCTAAACCTAACCCTAACCCTAAACCTAACCTTTACCCTAAACCTTACCCTTACCCTAACCCTAACCGTAACCCTAACCCTGAACCTAAACCTAAACCTAACCCTTAACCTTATCTTAACCCTAACCCCAAACCTAACCCTAACCCTAACCCTAACCCTTACCCTTACCCTACACCTAACCCTAATCCTTACCCTTTCCCTAAAACTTACTCTTACCTAAAACTAACCCTAACCCTTACCCTAACCCTAACCCTAACACTAACCCTAACCCTAAACCTTACCATTACCCTAACCCTAACCCTACAGCAAACCTTAATGATAACCCTAACATTAATACTAACCCTAACCCCTATCCCTAACCCTAACCCTTACCCTAACCCGAACGCTAAGACTAACACTAATCCTAACACTTTCCCTTACCCTAAACCTAACCCTAACCCTACCCTAACCCTAACCCTAACCCTTACACTTACCGTAACCCTAACCCTAACACTTACCATTACCCTAAACCTAAACATAACCTTAATGTTAACCCTGAACCTAACCGTACCCCTAACCCTAAGCCTTACCCCAAACCTAACCCTAACCCTAACCCTTACCCTTACCCTAACCCTAAACCTAACCCTAACTCTAACCCTTACCTTTACCCTCACCCTAACCCTAACACTATCCTTAACCCTAACCCAAACACTAACCTTAACCCTAACCCTAACCATAAATATAAACATAACCCTAACCCTAACCCTAACCCTTACCCTTACCCTAAACCTAACCCTAAACCTAACCCTAAACCTAACTCTAACCCTAACACTTACCTTTATCCTAACCCTAACCCTAAACTTAACCTTAACCCCAACCCTAACACTTATCCTTATCCTAACCCTAACCCTAAACCTAACCCTATCACTAACCCTAACCCTAACCCCTGACCCTAGACCTAACCCTAACCCTAACCCTTACCCTTACCCTAACCCTAACAATAACATTGATGCTAAAACTTACCCTAACCCTAACCCTTACCCTAACCCTCACCCTAACCCTAAACCTAACCTTTAATCTAACCCTAACCCTAACCCTAACCCTAACCCCTAACCAAAACCCTAAACCTAACCCTTACCCTTATTCTCACCTCAAAACTAAACCTAACCTTTACCCTTACCCTAACCCTAACCGTAAACCTATGCCTTACCCTAACCCTAAACCTAACCCCCAACCCTAACCCTAACCATAACAATAACTCTAACCCTTACCCTTACAATACCCCTAAACCTAACCTTAATGCTAACGCTAACCCTAACCCTAACACTTACCCTAACCCTAAACCTAATCCTTAGCCTAACCCTAACCCTAACCATAACCATAACCCTTACCCTATCCCTAACCCTAACCCCAACCCTAACCCTTACACTAACCCTAACCCTAAACCTAACCCTAAACCTAAACCTAACCCTTACCCTAACCCTAACCCTTACCCTAACGCTATCACTAACCCTAACCCTATCCTTAACCCTATCCTTAACCCTAACCCTTACCCTTGCCCTAACCCTAACCCTAACCGTAACCTTTACCCTAACCCTAAACCTAACCCTAACACTTACCCTAACCCAAACCGTATCCCAAACCCTAAACCTAACCCTAACCCTAAGCCCTAACCCTAATCCTAACCCTATCCATTACCCTTATCCTAACTTCAAAACAAACCCTAACCCTAACCCTAACACTTTCCCTTACCCTAACCCTAACTCTAAACCTAACCCTAACCCTAACCCTTACCCCTACCCTAATCCTAACCCTAACCCTAACCCTTACCCTAACCCTAACCCTAAACCTTACCCTACCATAACCCTAAACCTAAACCTAACCCTAAACCTAACCCTTACCCTAACCCTAACCCTTACCCTAACCCTATCCCTAAACCTAACCCTAAACCTAACCTTAACCCTAACCCTTACCCTTACTATAACCCTACACCTAAAGCTAAACCTATCGCTTATCCTAACCCTAACCCTAACCCTTATCCTTACCCTAACCCTAATCCTAATTTAACCCTAACCCTAACACTAACACTAATTCTTACACTAACCCTAACCCTAACCCTAACCTTAACCCTAACCCTAACACTAACCCTAACTCTAACCCTTACCATTACCCTAACCCTAACCCTAACCATAATCCGTACCCTAACCCTAATCCTAACCCTACCCTAACCCTAACTCTTACCCTTACCCTAACGCTTACCCAAAAACTAACACTAACACTTACCCTTACCCTAACCCTAACCCTAAACCTAACCCTAACCCTAACCCTAACCGTGACCCTTACTCTAACCCTAACCGTGACCTTAACCCCAAACCTAAACCTAATCATAAACTTTACCCTTACCCTAACACTAACCCTAACTCTAACCTAAACCTTACCCTAACCCTAACCCTTACCCTAACAACAATCCTAACTCTAACCCTAACCTTAACCCTAAACCTTACCCTTAACCTAACCCTAACCCTAACCCTACCATTATCCTAACCCTAACCCCAAAACTAACCCTAACCCTAAACTTAACCCTAACATTAACACTTACCATTAACCTAAACCTAATCCTAACCCTTGCCCTAACCCTAAACCTAACCCTAACCCTAACCCTTACCCTTACCATAACCTTAACCCTAACCATAACCCAAACACTTACCCTTACCCTAACCCTAACCCTGACCCTAACCCTAACCTTACCCTAACCCTAACCCTAACACTACCCCTAACCCCTAACCCTAACCCTAACCCTTACCCTTACCCTAACCCTAACCCTAACCCTAAACATTACCCTTACTCTAAACCTTAACCTAACCCTAACCCTAACCCTAACACTAACCCTAACCCCTAATCCTAATCCTAAACCTTACCCTTACCTTAACCCTAACCCTTACCCTTACCCTAACCCTAACCCTAACCCTAAACATTACCCTTACTCTAAACCTTAACCTAACCCTAACCCTAACCCTAACACTAACCCTAACCCTAAACCTAACCCTAACCAAAACCCTAAGCTTTACCCTAACCCTAACCCTAACCCTTACCCTTACCCTAACCCTAACCCTAACCTTAACCCCAAACCGAAACCTAAACCTAAATCTAACCCTAACCCTTACCCTTACCCTAACTCTAACCCTAAACCTAACCCTAACCCTAACCCTTACCCTAAACTAACCCTATCCCTTACCTTTACCCTAATCCTAACCCTAACCCCAACCCTAACCCTAACCCTTACCCTAACCTTAACCCCAACCCTAAACCTAACCCTAACCCTAACCCTAACCCTAACCTAACCCTAACCCTAACCCTAATCCTAAACCTAACCCCAACCCTAACCCTAACCCTTACCCTAACCCTCACCCAAACCCTAACCCTAACCTTTACCCTAAACCTAACCCTAACCCCTACCCTTACCTTAATCCTAACCCTAACCCTAACCCTAACCCCTAACTCTAACCCTAACCCTAACCTAACCCTAACCCTTACCCTTACTCTAACCCTAACCCGAAACCTAACTCTAATCCTAACCCTAACCCTTACTCTTACCCTAACCGTAACCCTAAACCTAACCCTAACCCTAACCATTACCCCTAACCCTAACCCTAACCCTTACCCTTATCCTAAACCTAACCCTAACCCTAACCCTAACACTTACCCTTACCCTAACCCAAAACCTAACCTTAATGTTAACCCTACCCCTACCCCTAACCCTAACCCTAACACTTACGCTAACCACTAACCCTAACCCTAACCCTAACCCTTACCCTAATCCCAACCCTAACCCTTACCCTTACCCTATCCCTAATCCTAAACCTAACCCTAAAACTAACCTTAACACTAACACTTAGCCTTACCCTAACCCTAACTCTAACCCTAACCTTCAACCTAACCCTAACCCTAACCCTAACCCTAACCATTACCCTTACCTTAACCCTAACCTTTACCCTTACCCTCACGCTAAACCTTACCCTGAAACTAACCCTAACCCTTACCCTACCCTAACCCTAACCCTAACCCTAACATTTACGCTTACCCTAACCCTAATCCTAAACATAACCCTAACCCTAACCCTAACCCTTACCCTAACCCTAACCTTACCCTAACCCTAACCCTAACTCTAACCTTAACCCTAACTCTTACACTTACCCTAACCCTAACCCTAACCCTAACCCTAAACATATCTGTAACCCTAACCCTAACCATTACCCTTACCCTAACCCAAAACCTAACCCAAAACCTAACCCTAACCCTTACCATTACCCTAACACTAACCCTAACCCTAACCCTTACCCTTACCTTAACACCAACCCTAACTTTAACCCTAACCCCTAACCCTAATCCTAACCCTGACGCTTACACTTACCCTAACCCTAACCCTAACCTTATTGCTTACCCTAACCCTAACCCTAACCCTTACCCTAACCCTAACACTAACCCTAATGCTTGCCCTAACCGTAACTCTAACCCTAACCCTTACCCTTACCCTAACCCAAAACCTAACCTTAATGTTAACCTTACCCTAACCCTAACCTTAAACCTTTCCCTAACCCTAACCCTAACCCTAATCCTTACCCTACCCCTAAACCTAACCCTTACCCTAACCCTTACCCTAACCCTTACCCTTTCCTTACCCCTAACCCTAACCCTAACATTAATTCTAACCCTAAACCTAACCCTAACCGTAACCCTTACCCTAAGCCTTACCCTTTCCTTAACCCTAACCCTAAACCTAACCGTAACCCTAACATTAAGCCTAAGCCTAACCCCTAACCCTAACCCTAACCCTAACACTTACCCTTACCCTAACTCTAAACTTAACCATAAATCTAACCCTAACCCTAACCATAACCCTAACCTTAACCCTAACCCTAATTCTAACCCTAACCCTAACCCTTAGTCTTACCCTAACCCTAACCCTAATCCTAACCCTAACCCTCACCCTAACCCTTACCCTTACCCTAACCCTAACCCTAAACCTAACCCTAAACCTAACCCTAACCCTTACCCTAACCATAACCCTAACCCTAACCCTTACCCTAACCCTAAACCTAACCATAACCCTCACCCTAACCGTTACCCTTACCCTAACGCTAACCCTAAACCTAACCCTAACTCTAACCCCTAAACCTAATCCTAACCCTAACCCTAACACTTACCCTTACCCTAACCATAACCCTAACCTAACCCTAAACCTAAACCTAAACCTAACTCTAACCCTAACCCTAACCCTCACCCTTAAACTAACCCTAACCCTAACCCTAACCCTAACACTTAACCTTACCCTAACCCTAACCCTAACCCTTACCCAAAACCTAACCCTAACCATAACCCTACCCCTTACTATTACCCTAACCCTAAGCCTAACCCTAACCCTAACACTTACCCTTACCCTAACTTTAACCCTGATCCTAACCCTAACCTTACCCTAACCCTATCCCTAACACTAACCCCTAAACCTAACCCTTACGCTTACCCTAACAGTAACGGTAATCCAAAATCCTAACAATAACCCTAACCCTAACCCTTACCCTTACCCTAACCCTAACCCTAACCACAACCCTTACCCTTACCCTAACCCTAAACCTTACCCTTACCCTAATGCTAACCCTAAGCCTAACCCTAACCCTTACTATTACCCTAACCCTAAACCTAACCCTAACCTATACTTAACCCTTACCCATACTCTAACTCTAACCCTTACCCTGAACATAACCCTAACCCTTACCCTACCCTAACTCTAACCCTAATCCTAACCCTTACCCTTACCTTAACCCTAACCCTTACCCTTACCCTTACCCTAATGCTAACACTAACCCTAACCCTAACACATAACCTTACCCTAAACCTAACCCTAACCCTTACCCTTACCCTAACCCTAACGCTAACCACAACCCTTACCCTTACCCTAACCCTAACCCTAAACCTAACCCTTACCCTAACCATAAGCCTATCCCTTACCCTTACCCTAACCCTAACCTAACCCAAAACCTACCCCTAAACCTAAACCTAACCCTAAACCTTACTCTTACCCTAACCCTAAAACTAAGCCTAACCCTAACCCTAACCCTAACCCCTGACCCTAACTCTAACCCTAACCCTAATCCTTACCCTTACCCTAACCCTAATCCTAACATTAATGCTTACACTAACCCTAAACCTAACCCTTACCCTAACCCTCACCCTAACCCTAACCATAAACTTTACCCTAACCCTAACACTAAACCTAACCCTAAACTTTACCCTAACCCTAACCCTAACCCTAACCCTACCCTAACCATAACCCTAACCCAAACCCTAAACCAAACACTAACCCTAACCCTAACCCTAACCCTAACCCATACCCTTATCCTAAACTCAAAACTATCCCTAACTGTTACGCTTACCCTAACCCTAACCGTAAACCTATCCCTAACCCTAACCCTAACCCCCAATCCTAACCCTAACCCTAACAATAACCCTAATCCTTACCCTTAACCTGACCCTAACCCTAAACTTAATGGTAACCCTAACCCTAACCCTAACCCTAACCCTTACCCTTTCCCTAACCCTAACCCTAACCCTAAACCTTACCCTAACTCTAACCCTAACCCTTACCCTAACCCAAACCCTAAACCTAACCATTACCTTAAACCTAACCCTTACCCTAATCCTAACCCTTACCCTAAGCCTATCCCTAACCGTAACCCTAACCTTAACCCTAACCCTTACTATTACCCTAACCCTAAACCTAACCCTAACCCTAAACCTAAACTTAACCCTAACCCTAAGCCTTACCCTTACCCTAACCCTAACCCTAACCCCTAACTCTAAGCCTAACCCTATCCCTTACCCTTATCATAACTTCAAAACAAACCCTAACCCTAACCCGAACACTTTCCCTTACCCTAACCCTAACCCTAACCCTAAACCTAAATTTAACCCTAACTCTAACCCTTAACCTTACCCTAACCCTAACCCTAACGCTAACCCTAACACTTACCTTTACCCTAACCCTAACCCTAACCCTTACAATTAACCTAAACCTAACCCTAACCCTAACGCTAACCCCTAACCCTAAACCTAACCCTAATTCTAACGCTTACCCCTACCCTAATCCCAACCCTAACCCTAACCATAACCCTACCCTAACCATAACCCTAAAGTTAAACGTAACCCTAAACCTAAAACTTACCCTAACCCTAATCCTTACCCTAACCATATACCTAACGCTAACCCTAAACCTAACCTTAACCCTAACCCTTACCCTTACCCTACCCTAACCCTAGCCCTAACCCTGAACCTAACCCTAACCCTAACCCTTACCATTATCTTAACCCTAACCCCAAACCTAACCCTAACCCTAACACTCACCCTTACCCTTACCCTACACCTAACCCTAATCCTAACCCTTTCCCTAAACCTTACTCTTACCTAAAACTAACCCTAAGGCTTACCCTAACCCTAACCCTAACCCTAACCCTAACCCTAACCCTAACACTTACCCTTACATTAAACCTAACCCTAACCGTAACCCTAACCCCTAACCTTAACCCGTACCCTAACCCTAAACCTAACCCTAAACCTTACCCTTACCCTAACCCTAACCCTTACCCTAACTGTAACCCTAACCCTAACCCTAACACCTACCCTAACCCTAACCGTTCCCCTAGCCCTAACCCTAACCCTTACCCTAACCCTAAACCTAACACTAACCCTAACCATAACCCTTACCCTTACCCTAACCCTAAGCCTAACCCTAAATTTAATGATAACCCTAACCCTAACCCTATACACTATCCCTAACCCTAACCCTAACACTAACCCTAACCCTTTCCCTTACACCAACCCTAACCCTAAACCTAACCGTAACCCTACCCCTACCCCTAACCCTAACCCTTATCCTTACCGTAACCGTAACCTTAACACTTACCCTTACCGTAAACCTAAACATAACCTTAATGCTAACCCTGAACCTAACCCTAACCCTAACCCTTACCCCAAACCTAACCCTAACCCTAACCCTTACCCTTTCCCTAATCCTAAACCTAACCCTAACCCTAACACTAACCTTTACCCTAAACCTAACCCTAAACTTTACCCTTACCATATCCCTAAACCTAACCCTAACCCTAACCCTAACCCTAAACCTAACACTAACCCTAACCCTAACCCTTACCCTTACCTTAACCCTAACCCTAAACCTAAACCTAACTGTAACCCTAACCCTAACCCTTACCTTACCATAACCCTAAACCTAAACCTAATCCTAACCCTAACCTTAACCCTAACCCTAACCCTAACCCTAACCCTTACCCTTATTCTAATCCTAACCCTGAACCTAACCCTAACACTAATCCTTACACTTAGCCTAACCCTAACCCTAACCCTTCCCCTAAACCTAACCCTAACCCTTACCCTTACCGTAACCCTAACCCTAGCCTTAAACCCAACCCTAATCCTAACCATAACCCTCACCCTTACCCTAACCCTAACCCTAAACCTAACCCTACCCTAACTCTAACCCTTACCCTTACCCTAACCCTAACCTCATCCTTACCCTAACCCTAACACTAACCCTAAACCTAACCCTTACCCTTACCCTAACCCTAACCCAAAACCTAACCCTAACAGTAACCCTAACCCTAACCCTAACCCTTACCCTTACCCTAACCCTAACCCAAACCCCAACACTTACCCTTACCCTAACCCAACCCTAACCTTAATGCTAACCATAACCCTTACCCTAACCCTAAGACTAACCCTAATCCTTACCTAACCCTAACGCTAACCCTAAACTTTCCCCTTTCCGTAAGCCTAACCCTAACCCTAATCCTAACCCTAACCCCTACCCTTACTCTAACCCTAACACCAAACCTAACCCTAACCCTAACCATAACACTTACCCTTACCCTAACTCTAACCCTAATCCTAACACTAACCCTAACACTTACCCTTATCTAAACCTATCCCTAACCCTAATCCTTACCGTAACCCTAAACCAAACCCTTACGCTAACCCCTAACCCTAACACTAAGCCTAACCCTAACTCTAACCCTTACCCTTAACATAACACTAACCCTAACCCTAACACTTACCCTAACCCTAACCCTAAACCTTACCCTAACCCTAACCCTAACCCTAACCGTTAACCTAACCCTAACCCTAACCCTAACTCTAACACCTAACCCTGACCCTAACCCTCACCCTAACCCTAACCCTAAACCTAACCCTTACCCTAACTCTAAACGTAACCCTAACCCTAACCCTAACCCTAAACCTAACACTTACTCTAACCTAAACCTAACCCTTACCCTAACCCTAACCCTAACCCTAACCCCTAACCCTAACCCTAAACCTAACACTCACCCTAACCCTAACCCTAACCCTTGCCCTAACCCTAACACTAACCCTAACCCTTACCCTTACCCTAACCCTAACTCTAACCTTAAACCCAACCCTAACCTAAGCCTAACCTTTACCCTTACCCTAACCCTAACCATAAACCTAACCCTAACCCTAACCCGAACCCTAACACTTACCCTAACCCTAACCCTTACCCTAACCCTAACCCTAACTTTAACCCTAACCCTTGCCCTAACCCTAACACTAACCCTAACCCTTACCCTTACCCTAACCCTAAACCTAACCCTAACCCTAACTCTAACACTAACCATAACCCTAACCCCTGACCCTAACCCTAACCCTAACCCTAATCCTTACCCTAAAAATAACCCTAACCCTAAACCTAAACTTTACCCTAAACCTTACCCTAACCCTAACCCTAACCGTAACCCTAACCCTGAACCTAACCCTAACCCTAACCCTTACCCTTATTTTAACCCTAACCCCAAACCTAACCCTAACCCTAACCCTAACCCTTACCCTTACCCTACACCTAACCCTAATCCTTACCCTTTCCCTAAACCTTACGCTTACCTAAAACTAACCCTAACGCTTACCCTAACCCTAACACTAACCCTAACCCTAACACTTACCCTTACCTTAACCCTAACACTAACCCTAACCCTAACCCCTAACCCTAACCCTAATCCCAAACCTTACCCTTACCCTAACCCTAAACCTAACCCTAACCCTATCCCTAAGCCCTAACCATAACCATAGCCCTAACCCTAACCCTTACCCTTACCCTAACCCTAACCCTAACTTAACCCTAACCCTAACACTAACCCTAACACTAACTCTTACACTAACCCTAACCCTAACCCTAAACCTAACCCAAACCCTAACCCTAACCCTTACCCTAAACCTAACCCTAACCCGAACCCCTAACCCTAACCATTACCCTAACCCTACCCCTAAACCTAACCCTTACCCTTACCCTACCCCTAACGCTTACCCCAAATCTAACCCTAACCCTAACCCTAACACCTAACCCTAACCCTTACCCTTACCCTTACCCTAACCCTAACCCTAACCCTTACCCTTACCCTAACCCTAACACAAACCCTAACCCTCACCCTTACCATTACCCTAACCCTAACCCTAACCCAAACCTTAATGATAACCCTAACATTAATCCTAACCCTAACCCCTATCCCTAACCCTAACCATTACCCTAACCAGAACGCTAAGACTAACACTAATCCTAGCCGTTTCCCTTACCCTAACCCTAACCCTAAACCTAACCCTAACCCTACCCCTAACCCTAACCCTAACCCTTACACTTACCGTAACCCTAACCCTAACCCTTACCCCAAACCTAAACCTAACCCTAACCCTTACCCTTACCCTAACCCTAAACCTAACCCTAACCCTAACCCTAACCCTTACCCTTACCCTAACCCTAACCCTAAACCTAACCCTAACCCTAATACTTACCTTAAACCTAACCCTAACCGTAACCCTAACCCTTACCTTTTCCCTAACCCTAAACCTAACCCTAACCCTAAACCTAACCTTTACCCTAAACCTTACCCTTACCCTAACCCTAACCGTAACCCTAACCCTGAACCTAAACCTAAACCTAACCCTTAACCTTATCTTAACCCTAACCCCAAACCTAACCCTAACCCTAACCCTAACCCTTACCCTTACCCTACACCTAACCCTAATCCTTACCCTTTCCCTAAAACTTACTCTTACCTAAAACTAACCCTAACCCTTACCCTAACCCTAACCCTAACACTAACCCTAACCCTAAACCTTACCATTACCCTAACCCTAACCCTACAGCAAACCTTAATGATAACCCTAACATTAATACTAACCCTAACCCCTATCCCTAACCCTAACCCTTACCCTAACCCGAACGCTAAGACTAACACTAATCCTAACACTTTCCCTTACCCTAAACCTAACCCTAACCCTACCCTAACCCTAACCCTAACCCTTACACTTACCGTAACCCTAACCCTAACACTTACCATTACCCTAAACCTAAACATAACCTTAATGTTAACCCTGAACCTAACCGTACCCCTAACCCTAAGCCTTACCCCAAACCTAACCCTAACCCTAACCCTTACCCTTACCCTAACCCTAAACCTAACCCTAACTCTAACCCTTACCTTTACCCTCACCCTAACCCTAACACTATCCTTAACCCTAACCCAAACACTAACCTTAACCCTAACCCTAATCATAAATATAAACATAACCCTAACCCTAACCCTAACCCTTACCCTTACCCTAAACCTAACCCTAAACCTAACCCTAAACCTAACTCTAACCCTAACACTTACCTTTATCCTAACCCTAACCCTAAACTTAACCTTAACCCCAACCCTAACACTTATCCTTATCCTAACCCTAACCCTAAACCTAACCCTATCACTAACCCTAACCCTAACCCCTGACCCTAGACCTAACCCTAACCCTAACCCTTACCCTTACCCTAACCCTAACAATAACATTAATGCTAAAACTTACCCTAACCCTAACCCTTACCCTAACCCTCACCCTAACCCTAAACCTAACCTTTAATCTAACCCTAACCCTAACCCTAACCCTAACCCCTAACCAAAACCCTAAACCTAACCCTTACCCTTATTCTCACCTCAAAACTAAACCTAACCTTTACCCTTACCCTAACCCTAACCGTAAACCTATGCCTTACCCTAACCCTAAACCTAACCCCCAACCCTAACCCTAACCATAACAATAACTCTAACCCTTACCCTTACAATACCCCTAAACCTAACCTTAATGCTAACGCTAACCCTAACCCTAACACTTACCCTAACCCTAAACCTAATCCTTAGCCTAACCCTAACCCTAACCATAACCATAACCCTTACCCTATCCCTAACCCTAACCCCAACCCTAACCCTTACACTAACCCTAACCCTAAACCTAACCCTAAACCTAAACCTAACCCTTACCCTAACCCTAACCCTTACCCTAACGCTATCACTAACCCTAACCCTATCCTTAACCCTATCCTTAACCCTAACCCTTACCCTTGCCCTAACCCTAACCCTAACCGTAACCTTTACCCTAACCCTAAACCTAACCCTAACACTTACCCTAACCCAAACCGTATCCCAAACCCTAAACCTAACCCTAACCCTAAGCCCTAACCCTAATCCTAACCCTATCCATTACCCTTATCCTAACTTCAAAACAAACCCTAACCCTAACCCTAACACTTTCCCTTACCCTAACCCTAACTCTAAACCTAAACCTAAACCTAACCCTAACCCTAACCTTACCCTTACCCTTACCCTAAAACTAACCCTACGCCTAACCCTAACCCTTACACCTACCCTAATCCTAACCCTAACCCTAACCCTTACCCTAACCCTAACCCTAAACCTTACCCTACCATAACCCTAAACCTAAACCTAACCCTAAACCTAACCCTTACCCTAACCCTAACCCTTACCCTAACCCTATCCCTAAACCTAACCCTAAACCTAACCTTAACCCTAACCCTTACCCTTACTATAACCCTACACCTAAAGCTAACCCTATCGCTTATCCTAACCCTAACCCTAACCCTTATCCTTACCCTAACCCTAATCCTAATTTAACCCTAACCCTAACACTAACACTAACACTAATTCTTACACTAACCCTAACCCTAACCCTAACCTTAACCCTAACCCTAACACTAACCCTAACTCTAACCCTTACCATTACCCTAACCCTAACCCTAACCATAATCCGTACCCTAACCCTAATCCTAACCCTACCCTAACCCTAACTCTTACCCTTACCCTAACGCTTACCCAAAAACTAACACTAACACTTACCCTTACCCTAACCCTAACCCTAAACCTAACCCTAACCCTAACCCTAACCGTGACCCTTACTCTAACCCTAACCGTGACCTTAACCCCAAACCTAAACCTAATCATAAACTTTACCCTTACCCTAACACTAACCCTAACTCTAACCTAAACCTTACCCTAACCCTAACCCTTACCCTAACAACAATCCTAACTCTAACCCTAACCTTAACCCTAAACCTTACCCTTAACCTAACCCTAACCCTAACCCTACCATTATCCTAACCCTAACCCCAAAACTAACCCTAACCCTAAACTTAACCCTAACATTAACACTTACCATTAACCTAAACCTAATCCTAACCCTTGCCCTAACCCTAAACCTAACCCTAACCCTAACCCTTACCCTTACCATAACCTTAACCCTAACCATAACCCAAACACTTACCCTTACCCTAACCCTAACCCTGACCCTAACGCTAACCTTACCCTAACCCTAACCCTAACACTACCCCTAACCCCTAACCCTAACCCTAACCCTTACCCTTACCCTAACCCTAACCCTAACCCTAAACATTACCCTTACTCTAAACCTTAACCTAACCCTAACCCTAACCCTAACACTAACCCTAACCCCTAATCCTAATCCTAACCCTTACCCTTACCTTAACCCTAACCCTTACCCTTACCGTTACCCTAACTCTAAATATAACCGTAACCCTAACACATACGCTTACCCTAAACCTAACCCTAACCCTAAACCTAACCCTAACCCTAACCCTAAGCTTTACGCTAACCCTAACCCTAACCCTTACCCTTACCCTAACCCTAACCCTAACCTTAACCCCAAACCGAAACCTAAACCTAAATCTAACCCTAACCCTTACCCTTACCCTAACTCTAACCCTAAACCTAACCCTAACCCTAACCCTTACACTAAACTAACCCTATCCCTTACCTTTACCCTAATCCTAACCCTAACCCCAACCCTAACCCTAACCCTTACCCTAACCTTAACCCCAACCCTAAACCTAACCCTAACCCTAACCCTAACCCTAACCTAACCCTAACCCTAACCCTAATCCTAAACCTAACCCCAACCCTAACCCTAACCCTTACCCTAACCCTCACCCAAACCCTAACCCTAACCTTTACCCTAAACCTAACCCTAACCCCTACCCTTACCTTAATCCTAACCCTAACCCTAACCCTAACCCCTAACTCTAACCCTAACCCTAACCTAACCCTAACCCTTACCCTTACTCTAACCCTAACCCGAAACCTAACTCTAATCCTAACCCTAACCCTTACTCTTACCCTAACCGTAACCCTAAACCTAACCCTAACTCTAACCATTACCCGTAACCCTAACCCTAACCCTTACCCTTATCCTAAACCTAACCCTAACCCTAACCCTAACACTTACCCTTACCCTAACCCAAAACCTAACATTAATGTTAACCCTACCCCTACCCCTAACCCTAACCCTAACACTTACGCTAACCACTAACCCTAACCCTAACCCTAACCCTTACCCTAATCCCAACCCTAACCCTTACCCTTACCCTATCCCTAATCCTAAACCTAACCTTAAAACTAACCTTAACACTAACACTTAGCCTTACCCTAACCCTAACTCTAACCCTAACCTTCAACCTAACCCTAACCCTAACCCTAACCCTAACCATTACCCTTACCTTAACCCTAACCTTTACCCTTACCCTCACGCTAAACCTTACCCTGAAACTAACCCTAACCCTTACCCTACCCTAACCCTAACCCTAACCCTAACATTTACGCTTACCCTAACCCTAATCCTAAACATAACCCTAACCCTAACCCTAACCCTTACCCTAACCCTAACCTTACCCTAACCCTAACCCTAACTCTAACCTTAACCCTAACTCTTACACTTACCCTAACCCTAACCCTAACCCTAACCCTAAACATATCTGTAACCCTAACCCTAACCATTACCCTTACCCTAACACAAAACCTAACCCTAAACCTAACCCTAACCCTTACCATTACCCTAACACTAACCCTAACCCTAACCCTTACCCTTACCTTAACACCAACCCTAACTTTAACCCTAACCCCTAACCCTAATCCTAACCCTGACGCTTACACTTACCCTAACCCTAACCCTAACCTTATTGCTTACCCTAACCCTAACCCTAACCCTTACCCTAACCCTAACACTAACCCTAATGCTTGCCCTAACCGTAACTCTAACCCTAACCCTTACCCTTACCCTAACCCAAAACCTAACCTTAATGTTAACCTTACCCTAACCCTAACCTTAAACCTTTCCCTAACCCTAACCCTAACCCTAATCCTTACCCTACCCCTAAACCTAACCCTTACCCTAACCCTTACCCTTTCCTTACCCCTAACCCTAACCCTAACATTAATTCTAACCCTAAACCTAACCCTAACCGTAACCCTTACCCTAAGCCTTACCCTTTCCTTAACCCTAACCCTAAACCTAACCGTAACCCTAACATTAAGCCTAACCCTAACCCCTAACCCTAACCCTAACCCTAACACTTACCCTTACCCTAACTCTAAACTTAACCATAAATCTAACCCTAACCCTAACCATAACCCTAACCTTAACCCTAACCCTAACTCTAACCCTAACCCTAACCCTTAGTCTTACCCTAACCCTAACCCTAATCCTAACCCTAACCCTCACCCTAACCCTTACCCTTACCCTAACCCTAACCCTAAACCTAACCCTAAACCTAACCCTAACCCTTACCCTAACCATAACCCTAACCCTAACCCTTACCCTAACCCTAAACCTAACCATAACCCTCACCCTAACCGTTACCCTTACCCTAACGCTAACCCTAAACCTAACCCTAACTCTAACCCCTAAACCTAATCCTAACCCTAACCCTAACACTTACCCTTACCCTAACCATAACCCTAACCTAACCCTAAACCTAAACCTAAACCTAACTCTAACCCTAACCCTAACCCTCACCCTTAAACTAACCCTAACCCTAACCCTAACCCTAACACTTAACCTTACCCTAACCCTAACCCTAACCCTTACCCAAAACCTAACCCTAACCATAACCCTACCCCTTACTCTTACCCTAACCCTAAGCCTAACCCTAACCCTAACACTTACCCTTACCCTAACTTTAACCCTGATCCTAACCCTAACCTTACCCTAACCCTATCCCTAACACTAACCCCTAACGCTAACCCTTACGCTTACCCTAACAGTAACGGTAATCCAAAATCCTAACAATAACCCTAACCCTAACCCTTACCCTTACCCTAACCCTAACCCTAACCACAACCCTTACCCTTACCCTAACCCTAAACCTTACCCTTACCCTAATGCTAACCCTAAGCCTAACCCTAACCCTTACTATTACCCTAACCCTAAACCTAACCCTAACCTATACTTAACCCTTACCCATACTCTAACTCTAACCCTTACCCTGAACATAACCCTAACCCTTACCCTACCCTAACTCTAACCCTAATCTAACCCTTACCCTTACCTTAACCCTAACCCTTACCCTTACCCTTACCCTAATGCTAACACTAACCCTAACCCTAACACAGAACCTTACCCTAAACCTAACCCTAACCCTTACCCTTACCCTAACCCTAACGCTAACCACAACCCTTACCCTTACCCTAACCCTAACCCTAAACCTAACCCTTACCCTAACCATAAGCCTATCCCTTACCCTTACCCTAACTCTAACCTAACCCAAACCTACCCCTAAACCTAAACCTAACCCTAAACCTTACTCTTACCCTAACCCTAAAACTAAGCCTAACCCTAACCCTAACCCTAACCCCTGACCCTAACTCTAACCCTAACCCTAATCCTTACCCTTACCCTAACCCTAATCCTAACATTAATGCTTACACTAACCCTAAACCTAACCCTTACCCTAACCCTCACCCTAACCCTAACCATAAACTTTACCCTAACCCTAACACTAAACCTAACCCTAAACTTTACCCTAACCCTAACCCTAACCCTAACCCCTACCCTAACCATAACCCTAACCCAAACCCTAAACCAAACACTAACCCTAACCCTAACCCTAACCCTAACCCTTACCCTTACTATAACCCTAAACCTAAAGCTAAACCTATCGCTTATCCTAACCCTAACCCTAACCCTTATCCTTACCCTAACCCTAATCCTAATTTAACCCTAACCCTAACACTAACACTAATTCTTACACTAACCCTAACCCTAACCCTAACCTTAACCCTAACCCTAACACTAACCCTAACTCTAACCCTTACCATTACCCTAACCCTAACCCTAACCATAATCCGTACCCTAACCCTAATCCTAACCCTACCCTAACCCTAACTCTTACCCTTACCCTAACGCTTACCCAAAAACTAACACTAACACTTACCCTTACCCTAACCCTAACCCTAAACCTAACCCTAACCCTAACCCTAACCGTGACCCTTACTCTAACCCTAACCGTGACCTTAACCCCAAACCTAAACCTAATCATAAACTTTACCCTTACCCTAACACTAACCCTAACTCTAACCTAAACCTTACCCTAACCCTAACCCTTACCCTAACAACAATCCTAACTCTAACCCTAACCTTAACCCTAAACCTTACCCTTAACCTAACCCTAACCCTAACCCTACCATTATCCTAACCCTAACCCCAAAACTAACCCTAACCCTAAACTTAACCCTAACATTAACACTTACCATTAACCTAAACCTAATCCTAACCCTTGCCCTAACCCTAAACCTAACCCTAACCCTAACCCTTACCCTTACCATAACCTTAACCCTAACCATAACCCAAACACTTACCCTTACCCTAACCCTAACCCTGACCCTAACCCTAACCTTACCCTAACCCTAACCCTAACACTACCCCTAACCCCTAACCCTAACCCTAACCCTTACCCTTACCCTAACCCTAACCCTAACCCTAAACATTACCCTTACTCTAAACCTTAACCTAACCCTAACCCTAACCCTAACACTAACCCTAACCCCTAATCCTAATCCTAACCCTTACCCTTACCTTAACCCTAACCCTTACCCTTACCGTTACCCTAACTCTAAATATAACCGTAACCCTAACACATACGCTTACCCTAAACCTAACCCTAACCCTAAACCTAACCCTAACCCTAACCCTAAGCTTTACGCTAACCCTAACCCTAACCCTTACCCTTACCCTAACCCTAACCCTAACCTTAACCCCAAACCGAAACCTAAACCTAAATCTAACCCTAACCCTTACCCTTACCCTAACTCTAACCCTAAACCTAACCCTAACCCTAACCCTTACACTAAACTAACCCTATCCCTTACCTTTACCCTAATCCTAACCCTAACCCCAACCCTAACCCTAACCCTTACCCTAACCTTAACCCCAACCCTAAACCTAACCCTAACCCTAACCCTAACCCTAACCTAACCCTAACCCTAACCCTAATCCTAAACCTAACCCCAACCCTAACCCTAACCCTTACCCTAACCCTCACCCAAACCCTAACCCTAACCTTTACCCTAAACCTAACCCTAACCCCTACCCTTACCTTAATCCTAACCCTAACCCTAACCCTAACCCCTAACTCTAACCCTAACCCTAACCTAACCCTAACCCTTACCCTTACTCTAACCCTAACCCGAAACCTAACTCTAATCCTAACCCTAACCCTTACTCTTACCCTAACCGTAACCCTAAACCTAACCCTAACTCTAACCATTACCCGTAACCCTAACCCTAACCCTTACCCTTATCCTAAACCTAACCCTAACCCTAACCCTAACACTTACCCTTACCCTAACCCAAAACCTAACATTAATGTTAACCCTACCCCTACCCCTAACCCTAACCCTAACACTTACGCTAACCACTAACCCTAACCCTAACCCTAACCCTTACCCTAATCCCAACCCTAACCCTTACCCTTACCCTATCCCTAATCCTAAACCTAACCTTAAAACTAACCTTAACACTAACACTTAGCCTTACCCTAACCCTAACTCTAACCCTAACCTTCAACCTAACCCTAACCCTAACCCTAACCCTAACCATTACCCTTACCTTAACCCTAACCTTTACCCTTACCCTCACGCTAAACCTTACCCTGAAACTAACCCTAACCCTTACCCTACCCTAACCCTAACCCTAACCCTAACATTTACGCTTACCCTAACCCTAATCCTAAACATAACCCTAACCCTAACCCTAACCCTTACCCTAACCCTAACCTTACCCTAACCCTAACCCTAACTCTAACCTTAACCCTAACTCTTACACTTACCCTAACCCTAACCCTAACCCTAACCCTAAACATATCTGTAACCCTAACCCTAACCATTACCCTTACCCTAACCCAAAACCTAACCCTAAACCTAACCCTAACCCTTACCATTACCCTAACACTAACCCTAACCCTAACCCTTACCCTTACCTTAACACCAACCCTAACTTTAACCCTAACCCCTAACCCTAATCCTAACCCTGACGCTTACACTTACCCTAACCCTAACCCTAACCTTATTGCTTACCCTAACCCTAACCCTAACCCTTACCCTAACCCTAACACTAACCCTAATGCTTGCCCTAACCGTAACTCTAACCCTAACCCTTACCCTTACCCTAACCCAAAACCTAACCTTAATGTTAACCATACCCTAACCCTAACCTTAAACCTTTCCCTAACCCTAACCCTAACCCTAATCCTTACCCTACCCCTAAACCTAACCCTTACCCTAACCCTTACCCTTTCCTTACCCCTAACCCTAACCCTAACATTAATTCTAACCCTAAACCTAACCCTAACCGTAACCCTTACCCTAAGCCTTACCCTTTCCTTAACCCTAACCCTAAACCTAACCGTAACCCTAACATTAAGCCTAACCCTAACCCCTAACCCTAACCCTAACCCTAACACTTACCCTTACCCTAACTCTAAACTTAACCATAAATCTAACCCTAACCCTAACCATAACCCTAACCTTAACCCTAACCCTAACTCTAACCCTAACCCTAACCCTTAGTCTTACCCTAACCCTAACCCTAATCCTAACCCTAACCCTCACCCTAACCCTTACCCTTACCCTAACCCTAACCCTAAACCTAACCCTAAACCTAACCCTAACCCTTACCCTAACCATAACCCTAACCCTAACCCTTACCCTAACCCTAAACCTAACCATAACCCTCACCCTAACCGTTACCCTTACCCTAACGCTAACCCTAAACCTAACCCTAACTCTAACCCCTAAACCTAATCCTAACCCTAACCCTAACACTTACCCTTACCCTAACCATAACCCTAACCTAACCCTAAACCTAAACCTAAACCTAACTCTAACCCTAACCCTAACCCTCACCCTTAAACTAACCCTAACCCTAACCCTAACACTTAACCTTACCCTAACCCTAACCCTAACCCTTACCCAAAACCTAACCCTAACCATAACCCTACCCCTTACTCTTACCCTAACCCTAAGCCTAACCCTAACCCTAACACTTACCCTTACCCTAACTTTAACCCTGATCCTAACCCTAACCTTACCCTAACCCTATCCCTAACACTAACCCCTAACGCTAACCCTTACGCTTACCCTAACAGTAACGGTAATCCAAAATCCTAACAATAACCCTAACCCTAACCCTTACCCTTACCCTAACCCTAACCCTAACCACAACCCTTACCCTTACCCTAACCCTAAACCTTACCCTTACCCTAATGCTAACCCTAAGCCTAACCCTAACCCTTACTATTACCCTAACCCTAAACCTAACCCTAACCTATACTTAACCCTTACCCATACTCTAACTCTAACCCTTACCCTGAACATAACCCTAACCCTTACCCTACCCTAACTCTAACCCTAATCTAACCCTTACCCTTACCTTAACCCTAACCCTTACCCTTACCCTTACCCTAATGCTAACACTAACACTAACCCTAACACATAACCTTACCCTAAACCTAACCCTAACCCTTACCCTTACCCTAACCCTAACGCTAACCACAACCCTTACCCTTACCCTAACCCTAACCCTAAACCTAACCCTTACCCTAACCATAAGCCTATCCCTTACCCTTACCCTAACCCTAACCTAACCCAAAACCTACCCCTAAACCTAAACCTAACCCTAAACCTTACTCTTACCCTAACCCTAAAACTAAGCCTAACCCTAACCCTAACCCTAACCCCTGACCCTAACTCTAACCCTAACCCTAATCCTTACCCTTACCCTAACCCTAATCCTAACATTAATGCTTACACTAACCCTAAACCTAACCCTTACCCTAACCCTCACCCTAACCCTAACCATAAACTTTACCCTAACCCTAACACTAAACCTAACCCTAAACTTTACCCTAACCCTAACCCTAACCCTAACCCCTACCCTAACCATAACCCTAACCCAAACCCTAAACCAAACACTAACCCTAACCCTAACCCTAACCCTAACCCATACCCTTATCCTAAACTCAAAACTATCCCTAACTGTTACGCTTACCCTAACCCTAACCGTAAACCTATCCCTAACCCTAACCCTAACCCCCAATCCTAACCCTAACCCTAACAATAACCCTAATCCTTACCCTTAACCTGACCCTAACCCTAAACTTAATGGTAACCCTAACCCTAACCCTAACCCTAACACTTACCGTAACCCTAACCCTAATCCTTAGCCTAACCCTAACCCTAACCCTAACCCTTACCCTTTCCCTAACCCTAACCCTAACCCTAAACCTTACCCTAACTCTAACCCTAACCCTTACCCTAACCCAAACCCTAAACCTAACCATTACCTTAAACCTAACCCTTACCCTAATCCTAACCCTTACCCTAAGCCTATCCCTAACCGTAACCCTAACCTTAACCCTAACCCTTACTATTACCCTAACCCTAAACCTAACCCTAACCCTAAACCTAAACTTAACCCTAACCCTAAGCCTTACCCTTACCCTAACCCTAACCCTAACCCCTAACTCTAAGCCTAACCCTATCCCTTACCCTTATCATAACTTCAAAACAAACCCTAACCCTAACCCGAACACTTTCCCTTACCCTAACCCTAACCCTAACCCTAAACCTAAATTTAACCCTAACTCTAACCCTTAACCTTACCCTAACCCTAACCCTAACGCTAACCCTAACACTTACCTTTACCCTAACCCTAACCCTAACCCTTACAATTAACCTAAACCTAACCCTAACCCTAACGCTAACCCCTAACCCTAAACCTAACCCTAATTCTAACGCTTACCCCTACCCTAATCCCAACCCTAACCCTAACCCTAACCCTACCCTAACCATAACCCTAAAGTTAAACGTAACCCTAAACCTAAAACTTACCCTAACCCTAATCCTTACCCTAACCATATACCTAACGCTAAACCTAAACCTAACCTTAACCCTAACCCTTACCCTTACCCTACCCTAACCCTAGCCCTAACCCTGAACCTAACCCTAACCCTAACCCTTACCATTATCTTAACCCTAACCCCAAACCTAACCCTAACCCTAACACTCACCCTTACCCTTACCCTACACCTAACCCTAATCCTAACCCTTTCCCTAAACCTTACTCTTACCTAAAACTAACCCTAAGGCTTACCCTAACCCTAACCCTAACCCTAACCCTAACCCTAACCCTAACACTTACCCTTACATTAAACCTAACCCTAACCGTAACCCTAACCCCTAACCTTAACCCGTACCCTAACCCTAAACCTAACCCTAAACCTTACCCTTACCCTAACCCTAACCCTTACCCTAACTGTAACCCTAACCCTAACCCTAACACCTACCCTAACCCTAACCGTTCCCCTAGCCCTAACCCTAACCCTTACCCTAACCCTAAACCTAACACTAACCCTAACCATAACCCTTACCCTTACCCTAACCCTAAGCCTAACCCTAAATTTAATGATAACCCTAACCCTAACCCTATACACTATCCCTAACCCTAACCCTAACACTAACCCTAACCCTTTCCCTTACACTAACCCTAACCCTAAACCTAACCGTAACCCTACCCCTACCCCTAACCCTAACCCTTATCCTTACCGTAACCGTAACCTTAACACTTACCCTTACCGTAAACCTAAACATAACCTTAATGCTAACCCTGAACCTAACCCTAACCCTAACCCTTACCCCAAACCTAACCCTAACCCTAACCCTTACCCTTTCCCTAATCCTAAACCTAACCCTAACCCTAACACTAACCTTTACCCTAAACCTAACCCTAAACTTTACCCTTACCATATCCCTAAACCTAACCCTAACCCTAACCCTAAACCTAACCCTAAACCTAACACTAACCCTAACCCTAACCCTTACCCTTACCTTAACCCTAACCCTAAACCTAAACCTAACTGTAACCCTAACCCTAACCCTTACCCTTACCATAACCCTAAACCTAAACCTAATCCTAACCCTAACCTTAACCCTAACCCTAACCCTAACCCTAACCCTTACCCTTATTCTAATCCTAACCCTGAACCTAACCCTAACACTAATCCTTACACTTAGCCTAACCCTAAACCTAACCCTTCCCCTAAACCTAACCCTAACCCTTACCCTTACCGTAACCCTAACCCTAGCCTTAAACCCAACCCTAATCCTAACCATAACCCTCACCCTTACCCTAACCCTAACCCTAAACCTAACCCTACCCTAACTCTAACCCTTACCCTTACCCTAACCCTAACCTCATCCTTACCCTAACCCTAACACTAACCCTAAACCTAACCCTTACCCTTACCCTAACCCTAACCCAAAACCTAACCCTAACAGTAACCCTAACCCTAACCCTAACCCTTACCCTTACCCTAACCCTAACCCAAACCCCAACACTTACCCTTACCCTAACCCAACCCTAACCTTAATGCTAACCATAACCCTTACCCTAACCCTAAGACTAACCCTAATCCTTACCTAACCCTAACGCTAACCCTAAACTTTCCCCTTTCCGTAAGCCTAACCCTAACCCTAATCCTAACCCTAACCCCTACCCTTACTCTAACCCTAACACCAAACCTAACCCTAACCCTAACCATAACACTTACCCTTACCCTAACTCTAACCCTAATCCTAACACTAACCCTAACACTTACCCTTATCTAAACCTATCCCTAACCCTAATCCTTACCGTAACCCTAAACCAAACCCTTACGCTAACCCCTAACCCTAACACTAAGCCTAACCCTAACTCTAACCCTTACCCTTAACATAACACTAACCCTAACCCTAACACTTATCCTAACCCTAACCCTAAACCTTACCCTAACCCTAACCCTAACCCTAACCGTTAACCTAACCCTAACCCTAACTCTAACACCTAACCCTGACCCTAACCCTAACCCTAACCCTAACCCTAAACCTAACCCTTACCCTAACTCTAAACGTAACCCTAACCCTAACCCTAACCCTAAACCTAACACTTACTCTAACCTAAACCTAACCCTTACCCTAACCCTAACCCTAACCCTAACCCCTAACCCAAACCCTAAACCTAACACTCACCCTAACCCTAACCCTAACCCTTGCCCTAACCCTAACACTAACCCTAACCCTTACCCTTACCCTAACCCTAACTCTAACCTTAAACCCAACCCTAACCTAAGCCTAACCTTTACCCTTACCCTAACCCTAACCATAAACCTAACCCTAACCCTAACCCGAACCCTAACACTTACCCTAACCCTAACCCTTACCCTAACCCTAACCCTAACTTTAACCCTAACCCTTGCCCTAACCCTAACACTAACCCTAACTCTAACCTTAAACCCAACCCTAACCTAAGCCTAACCTTTACCCTTACCCTAACCCTAACCATAAACCTAACCCTAACCCTAACCCGAACCCTAACACTTACCCTAACCCTAACCCTTACCCTAACCCTAACCCTAACTTTAACCCTAACCCTTTCCCTTACCCTAACCCTAACCCTAACCCTAAATCTACCCCTAACCCTAACCCTAACCCCTACCCTTACTCTTACCCTACCACCAAACCTAACCCTAACCCTAACCATAAGCCTTACCCTTACCCTAACCCTAACCCTAACCCTAACACTTCACCTTATCCTTACTCTAAATCTAACCCGAACCCTTACCCTAAATCTAAACCTAACCCTAACCCTAACCCTAACCCTTATCCATACCCTAATCCCTGAACCTAAACCCAACCCTAACCCTAACCCTAACCCTAACACTTAACCTTACCCTAACCCTAACGCTAACCCTAACCCTAAACTTTACCCTTACCCTAAACCTAACCCTATCCCTTACCCTATACTTTACCCTAACCCTAACCTTAACCCTAACCCTTACACTTACCATAACCCTAACCCTAAACCTTGCCCTAACCCTCACCCCTACACCTAAACTTAAACCTTACCTTAACCTAACCCTAAACCTAACCCTAACCCTTACCCCTACCCCTAACCCTAACCCTAATCCTAACCCTTACCCTTACTCTAAACCTAACCCTAAACCTAAACCTAACTCTAACCCTTACCCTAACCATAACCCTAAAACTAACCCTTACCCTAACCCTAACCCTAAACCTAAACCTAACCCTAACCTTAACCCCTAAACCTAACCCTAACCCTAACTCTAACCTTAACCCTAACACTTACCCTTACCATAACCATAACCCTAACGCTAACCCTAAACCTAACCCTAAACCTAACGCTAACCCTAACCCTAACCCTAAACGTTAACCTAACACTAACCCTAACCCTAACCCTAACACTTACCCTTACCCTAACCCTAACCATAAACCTTACCCAAACCCTAACCCTAACCATAACCCTACCCCTTACCCTTACCCTAACCCTAAGCCTAAACCTAACCCTAACACTTACCCTTACCCTAACCCTAACCCTGACACTAACCCTAACATTACATTAACCCTAACCCTATACCTAACCCCTAACCCTAACCCTTTCCCTTACCCTAACACTAACGCTAATCCTAAACCCTAACCCTAACCCTAACCCTAACCCTTACCCTTACCCTTACCCTAACCCTAACCCTAACCCCAACCCTTATCCTTACCCTAACCTTAATCCTAACCGTAATGCTAACCCTAACCCTAACCCTAACCTTTACCCTAACCCTAAGACTAACCCTAATCCTTACCCAAAACCTAACCCTAACCCTTACCCTTTCCGTAATCCTAACCCTAACCCTAACACTAACCCTACGACTAACCCTGACCCTAACCCTTACGCTAACACTTACCCTTATCTAAACCTAACCCTAACCCTAACCCTTACCCTAACCCTAAACCTAACCCTAACCCTAAGCCCTAACCATAACACCAACCATAACCTAACTCTAACCCTTACCTTACCCTAACCCTAAACCTAATCCTGACACTTACCGTAACCGTAACCCTAACCCTTACCCTTAACCTAACCCTAACCCTAACCCCTAACCCTAACCCTAACCCTACGAATAACCCTAAACCTAACCCTAACCGTATCCCAAAACCCTACCCTTACTCTAACCCTAACCCCAAACCTAACCCTAACCCTAACCCTAACCATTACCCTTACCCTAACCCTATCCCTAACCATAACCCTTAACCTTATCCTTACACTAAATCTAACCCTAACCCTTACCCTAACCCTAATCCTAACCCTAACCCTAACCCTTAACCATACCCTAACCCTAACAGTTAACCAAACCCTAACCATAACCCTAACGCTAAACCTAAACCTAACCCTAACCCTAACCCTTACCCTAACCCTAACGCTAATCCTAAACCCTAACACTAACCCTAACCCTAACCCTAACACTTACCTTTACCTAACCCTAAACCTAATCCTAACCCTTTCCCTAACCCTAAACCTAACCCTAACCCTAACCCCTAACCCTAACCCTAACCCTAACTCCTAAACCTAGCCCTAACCCTAACGCTCACCCTAACCCTAACCCGAACCCTATCCTTTACCCTATCCCTAACCCTAACCCTATCCCTAACCCTAACCCTAAGCTTTCCCTTTACGATAACCCTAACCCTAAACCTAACTCTAACCCTAACTCTACCTAACCCTTACCCTAACCCTAACCCTAACCCTAACACTTACCCTAACCCTAAACCTAACCCTAACCCTAAACCTAACCCTTACCCTTACCATTACCCTAACCCTAAACCTTACTCTAACCTAACCCTAAGCCTAACCCTTACCCTAACCCTAACCCTAACCCTTACCCTTACACTAAACCTATCCCTAACCCTAAACCTAACCCTAACACTTTCCCTTACCCATATCCTAACCCTAAACTTAATGCTAACCGTAACCCTAACCGTAACCCTAACCGTTACCCTAATCCTAACCCTAACCCTAATCCTTACCCTAACCCTAATCCTAAACCTAACCCTTACCCTTTCCCTAATCTTAACCATAAACTTAACAATAACCATTAACGTTACCCTTACCCTAACCCTAACGTTAAGCCTTACCCTAACCCTAACCCTAAACCTAACCCCAAACCTAACCCTAACCCTAACCCTTACCCTTACCCTAAACCTAACTCTAACCCTAAACCTAACCCTAAACCTAAACCTAAACCTAACCGTAATCGTAACTCTTACCCTTACTCCAACACTAGCCCTAACCCTAACCCTTTCCCAAAACCTAACCCTAACCCTAATCATATCCCTTACCCTTACCCTAAACCTAACCCTAAACCTAACCCTAACCCTAACCCTAACTGTAACCATAACCCTATCCCTAGGCCTAACCCTAATCATTACCCTTACCCAAACCCTAACCCTAAACTAACCCTAATCCTAACCCTAAACCTAACCCTTACCCTAACCCTAACCCTAAACCTAACCCTAACCCTAACCCTAACCCTAACACCTAAGCCTAACCCTAACCCAAACCCTATCCCTTACTCTTCCCCAAAATCTAACCCTAACCCTGAACCTAACCTAACACTTACTGTAACCCTAACCCTAACCTAATCCTTACCTTACACTAACAATAACCCTAACCTTAACCAGAACCCTAAACCTAACTCTAACCCTAACCCTTACCCTACCCCTAAACCTAACCCAAACCCTAAACCTTACACTTACCCTTACCCTAACCCTAACCCTAACCCTAACCCTAACTCTTACCCTAACCCTAACCCTAACACAAACCCTAACCCTAACACTAACCCTAACCCTTACCCTAACCCTAACCCTAACCCAAACCCTAACCGTAACCCTTACCCTAACACTAACCCTATCCCTAAACCCTAACCCTAACCCTTACCCTAACCCTAACCCTAACCATAACCCTTACCCTTACCCTAACCCTAATATTACCCTAACTCTAAACCTAACCCTAACCCCTAACCCTAACCCTAAACCTTACCCTAACCCTAACCCTAAACCTTACCTTAACCCTAACCCTAACACTAACCCTAACCCTTACCCTTATCCTAACCCTAACCCTCACCCTTACCCTAAACCTAAACATAACTTTAATGCTAACCCTAAACCTAACCCTAAACCTAACCCTAACCCTAAACCTTACCCTTTCTGTAACCCTAACCCTAACCTTAAACCTAACCCTAACTCTAAACCTAAACCTAGCCTTACCCTTGGCCTAACCCTAACCCTAATCTTAACCCTAACCCTAACCCTTACCCTTACCCTAACCCTAACCCTAAACCTAAACCTAACCCTAACCCTAATTCTAACCCCTAACCCTAACCCTAACCCTAACCTTAACACTAACCCTAACCCTTACCCTTACCCTAACCGTAATCCTAACCCTAACCCTAACCCTAACCTTACCCCTAACACTTACCCTTACCCTAAATCTAACCCTAAACCTAAACCTAAGCTTCGCCCTAACCCTAACCATAACCCTAACCTTACCCTTACCCTAACCCTAACCCTAACCCTAAGCCTAAACCTAATCCTCACCCTAACTCTAACCCTAACCCTTACCCTAACCCTAAACCTAACGCTAACCTTAACCCTAACTCCTAACCCTAACCCTAACGCTATCCCTTAACCTTACCCAAACCCTAACCCTATCCATAACCCTAACCGTAACCCTAACCCTAACCATTACCCTTACCCTAACACTAACCCTAACCTTAATGCTAAACCTAACCCTAACACAAAACCTTACCCTAACCATAAGCCTAACCCTAATCCTTACCCTAACCCTAACCCTAACCCTTACCCTTTCCCAAACCCTAACCCTACCCTTACTCTTACCCTAAACCTAACCCTAACCCTAAACCTAACCCTAACTTAACCCCAACCCTAAGCCTAACCCTAACCCTTACCCTTACCTAACCCTAACCCTAACCCTAACCTTTACCCTATCCCTAACCCTAACCCTAACCCTAACCCTAACCCTAACCTTTCCCCTTACAATAACCCTAACCCTAAACCTAACTCTAACCCTAACCATAACCCTAACCCTTACCCTAACCCTAAACCTAACCCTAACCCTAACACTTACCCTAACCCTAAACCTAACCCTAACCCTAACCCTAACCCTTACCCTTACCATAACCCTAACCCTAAACCTAACTCTAACCCTAACCCTAACCCTAACCCTTACCCTAAAACTAACCCTAACCCTTAGCCTTACACTAAACCTACCACTAACCCTAAACCTAACCCTAACCCTTTCCCTTACCCTAATCCTAACCCTAACCTTAATGCTAACTGTAACCCTAACCATAACCCGAACACTTACCTTAACCCTAACCCTAACCCTAATCCTTACCCTAACCCTAATCCTAACCCTAACCCTTACCCTTTCCCTAATCTTAACCATAACCATAACACTAACCATTAACGTTATCCTTACCCTAACCCTAACGCTAACCCTTACCCTAACCCTAACCCTAATCCTAACCCCAACCCTAACCCTAACCCTAACCCTTACCCTTACCCTAAACCTAACCCTAACCCTAAACCTAAACCTAACCGTAATCCTAATTCTTACCCTTACTCCAACACTAACCCTAACCCTAACCCTTTCCCAAAACCTAACCCTAACCCTAATCCTAACCCTTACCCTTACCCTAAACCTAACCCTAAACCTAAACCTAACCCTAACCCTAATCCTAACCCCAACCCTAACCCTAACCCTAACCTTTCCCCTTACAATAACCCTAACCCTAACCCTAACCCTAATCCTAACCCTAACCTAACCCTTACAATAACCCTAACACTAACCCTAACCCTAACCCTCACCCTAACACTTAACCCTAACCATAACCCAAACCCCACCCCTTACCCTTCCCCAAAATCTAACCCTCACCCTGAACCTAACACTAACACTTACTGTAACCCTAACCCTAACCTAATCCTTACCTTACCCTAGCACTAACCCTAACCTTAACCCGAACCCAAAACTAACTCTATCCCTAACACTTACCCTACCCCTAAACCTAACCCTAACTCTAAACCTAACACTTACCCTTACCCTAACCCTAAACCTAACCCTAACTCTTACCCTAACCCTAACCCTAACCCTAACACCTAACCCTAACCCTAACCCTTACCCTAACCCTAAATCAAACCCTAACTGTAATCCTTACCCTAACACTAACCCGTACCCTAAACCCTAACCCTAACCCTTACCGTAACCATAACCCTAAACGTAACCCTTACCCTTACCCTAACCATAACCCTTACCCTAACTCTAACCCTCAAACTAACCCTAACCCCTAATCATAACCCTAAACCTTACCCTAACCCTAACCCTAACCCTTACCCTTCTCCTAAACCTAACCCTTACCCTTACCCTAAACCTAAACATAACCTTAATGCTAACCCTGAACCTAACCCTAACCCTAACTCTAACCCTTACCCTAAACCTAACCCTAACGCTAACCCTAACCCTTACCCTTTCTGTAACCCTAACCCTAACCTTAAACCTAACCCTAACTATAACCCTAAACCTAACCTTACCCTTAGCCTAACCCTAAACCTAATCTTACCCCTAACCCTAAACCTTACCCTTACACTAACCCTAACCCTAAACCTAAACCTAACCCTAACCCAAACCCTAACCCCTAACCCTAACCCTAACCCTAACCCTTACCCTAACCTTAACACTAACCCTAACCCTTACCCTTACCCTAACCCTAATCCTAACCCTAACCTTAACCTTACCCCTAACACTTACCCTTACCCTAACTCTAACCCTAACCCTAAGCTTCACCCTAACCCTAACCACAACCCTAACCTTACCCTTACCCTAACGCTTACCCTAACCTTAAGCCCAACCCTAAACCTAACCCTAACCCTAAGCCGAACCCTTACCCTAACCCTAAACCTAAACATCACCCTACCCTAACCCTTACCCTTACCCTAACCCTAAACCTAACGCTAACCTTAACCCTAACTCCTAACCCTAACCCTAAACCTATCACTTAACCTTACCCTAACCCTAACCCTATCCATAACCCTAACCGTAACCCTAAACCTACCCGTTACCCTTACCCTAACCCTAACCCTAAACTTAATGCTAACCCTAACCCTAACACTAAACCTTACCCTAACCATAACCCTAACCCTAATCCTTACCCTAACCCTAACCCTAACCCTTACCCTTTCCCAAAACCTAACCCTAACCCTAACCCTAACCCTAACCCTTACCCTTACCCTAAACCTAACCCTAACCTAACCCTAACCCTAAACCTAACCCTAACCTTAACCCTATCCCTAACCCTAACTCTAACCCTCACCCTTACCCTAAACCTAACCCTAAACCTAACCCTAATCCTAACCCCAAACCTAACCCTTACCCTAACCCTAACCCTAAACCTAACCCTAACCCTAAAACTAACCCTAACCCTAACCCCTAACACTACCACTAACCCTAACCCTAACCCTAAACCTAACCCTAACACTTACCGTAACACTAACCCGAACCCTAACCTTTATCCTTTCCCTAATCTCAAACCTAACCTTAATCTAAACCCTAAACCTAAACCTAACCATAACCCTTACCTTAACACTAAACCTAAACCTAACCATAACCCTAACATTTACCCTTACCCTAAACCTAACCCTTACCCGAACCCTAACCCTTACCCTAACCCTAAACCTAACCCTAACCCTAACACTAATCCTTACCTAAACCTAACCCTAACCCAAACCCTAACCCTAATCCTTACCCTAACACTAACCGCTAAACCTAACCCTAACCCTTACCCCAACCCTAACCCTGACCCTTAACCTTACCATATCCCTAAACCTGACCCTAACCCTAACCCTAAACCTAACACTAACCCTAACCCTAACCCTAACACTTTCCCTTACCCTAACCCTAACCCTAACCCTAAACCTAACCCTAACCCTAACTCTAACCCTTAACCTTACCCTAACCCTAACCCTAACGCTAACCCTAACACTTACCCTTACCCTAACCCTAACCCTAACCCTTACCATTAACCTAAACCTAATACTAACCCTAACGCTAACCCCTAACCCTAAACCTAACCCTAATTCTAACCCTTACCCCTACCCTAATCCCAACTCTACCCCTAACAATTACCCTAACCCTAACCCTAACCCTCACCCTAACCATAACCCTAAAGTTAAACCTAACCCTAAACCTAAACCTTACCCTAACCCTAATCCTTACCCTAACCATATACCTAACCCTAACCCTAAACCTAACCTTAACCCTAACCCTTATCCTTACCCTAACCCTAACCCTAGCCCTAACCCTGAACCTAACCCTAACCCTAACCCTTACCCTTATCTTAACCCTAACTCCAATCCTAACCCTAACCCTAACCCTAACCCTTACCCTTACCCTGCACCTAACCCTAATCCTAACCCTTTCCCTAAACCTTACTCTTACCTAAAACTAACCCTAAGGCTTACCCTAACCCTAACCCTAACCCTATCCCTAACACTTACCCTTACATTAAACCTAACCCTAACCCTAACCGTAACCCCAACCTTAACCCGTACCCTAACCCTAAAACTAACCCTAAACCTTACCCTTACACTAACCAGAACCCTTACCCTAACTGTAACCCTAACCCTAACCCTAATCCTTACCCTAACTCTAAACCTAACACTAACCCTAACCATAACACTTACCCTTACCCTAACACTAACCCTAACCCTAAACTTAATGATAACCCTAACCCTAACCCTATACCCTACCCCTAACCCTAACCCTAACACTAACACTAACCCTAACCCTTTCCCTTACCCTAACCCTAACCCTAATCCTTACCCTAACTCTAAACCTAACACTAACCCTAACCATAACACTTACCCTTACCCTAACACTAACCCTAACCCTAAACTTAATGATAACCCTAACCCTAACCCTATACCCTATCCCTAACCCTAACCCTAACACTAACACTAAACCTAACCCTTTCCCTTACCCAAACCCTAACCCTAAACCTAAACCTAACCCTACCCCTAATCCTAAACCTAAACCTTATCCTCACCGTAACCTTAACCCTAACACTTACCCTTAACCTAAACCTAAACATAACCTTAATGCTAACCCTGAACCTAACCCTAACCCTAACCCTTACCACAAACCTAACCCTAACCCTAACCCTAACCCTTACCCTTTCCCTAATCCTAAACCTAACCCTAACCCTAACACTAACCTTAACCCTAACCCTAACACTAACCTTTACCCTAAACCTAACCCTAAACTTTACCCTTACCATATCCCTAAACCTAACCCTAACCCTAACCCTAAACCTAACACTAACCCTAAACCTAACCCTTACCCTTACCTTAACCCTAACCTTAAACCTAAACCTAACTGTAACCCTAACCCTAACCCTTACCCTTACCATAACCCTAAACCTAATCCTAATCCTAACCCTAACCTTAATCCTAACCCTAACCCTAACCCTAACCCTTACCCTTATTCTAATCCTAACCCTGAACCTAACCCTAACACTAATCCTTACACTTAACCTAACCCTAACCCTAAATCTAACCCTAAACCTAACCTTGACCCTAATCCCATACCTAACCCTGACCCTAACCCTAACCCTAAAACTTACCCTTACCCTACACCAAACCCTAATGCTAACCCTAACCCTAAACCTGACTCTTACATAAAACTAACCCTAACGCTTACCCTAAATCTAACCCTAACCCTAACACTTACCCTTACATTAAACCTAACCCTAACCCTAACCCTAACCCCTATCCCTAACCCTAAATCTAACCCTAAACCTAACCTTAACCCTAAACCCTAACCCTAACCCTAATCCTAACCCTAAACCATACCCTTACCATAAATCTAACACTAAACTTAATGCTAAACCTAACCCTAGCCCTAAACCTAACCCTTACCCTAACCCTAACGCTAACCCTAATCCTTACCCTAACCCTAACACTAACCCTAACCTTAATGCTAACCCTAAGGCTAACACTAACCCTTACACTTTCCCGAAGCCTAACCCTATCCCTAACCCTTACCCTTACCCTAACCCTAACCCTAAACCTAACCCTAACCCATACCCTTACCCTAAACCTAACCCTAACCCTAACCCTGACCGTAACACTTACCCTAAACCTAACCCGAACCCGATTCCTAACCCATAACCCTAACCCTAAACCTCACCCTAACCCTAACCCTAACCCTTCCCCTAACCCTAACCCTAACCCTTACCCTTACCGGAACCCTAACCCTAGCCTTAACCCCAACCCTAATCCTAACCATAACCCTCAACCTTACCCTAACCCTAACCCTAAACCTAACCCTACCCTAACTCTAACCCTAACCCTTACCCTAACCCTAACCTCATTCTTACCCTAACCCTAACACTAACCCTAAACCTAACCCTTACCCTTACCCTCACCCTAACCCAAAACCGAACCCTAACCGTAACCCTAACACTAAACCTTACCCTTACCCTAACCCTAACCCAAAACCCAACACTTACCCTTACCCTAACCGTAACCCTAACCTTAATGCTAACCCTAACCCTTACCCTAACCCTAAGACTAACCCTAAACCTTAACTAACCCTAACGCTAACCTAACCCTTACCCTTTCCGTAAGCCTAACGCTAACCCTAACCCTAACCCTAACCCTAACCCCTACCCTTACTCTAACCCTAACACCAAACCTAACCCTAACCCTAACCATAACACTTACCCTTACCCTAACTCTAACCCTAACCCTAACACTAACCCTAACACTTACCCTTATCTAAACCTATCCCTAACCCTAACCCTTACCGTAACCCTAAACCTAACCCTTAACCTAACCCCTAACCCTAATACTAAGCCTAACCCTAACTCTAACCCTTACCCTTAACATAACACTAACCCTAACCCTAACACTTACCCTAACACTAACACTAACCCTTAACCTAAACCTAACCCTAACCCTAACCGTTAACCTAACCCTAACAGTAACCCTAACTATAACACCTAACCCTAACCTTAACCCTCACCCTAACCCTAACCCTAAACCTAACCCTAAACCTTACCCTAACCCTAACTCTAACCCTTACCCTTAACATAACACTAACCCTAACCCTAAAACTTACCCTAACCCTAAACCTAACCCTTACCCTAACCCTAACCCTAACCCTAACTCTAACCATTAACCTAACCCTAACCCTAACCCTAACTCTAACACCTAACCCTAACCCTAACCCTCACCCTAACCCTAACTCTAACCCTTACCCTAACCCTAACCCTAAACCTAAACCTAACCCTAACCCTAACCCTAACCCTAACACTTACTGTAACCCTAACCCTAACCCTTACCCTAACCCTAATCCTAATCCTAACCCCTAACCCTATCCCTAAACCTAACACTCACCCTAACCCTAACCCTAACCCTTACCCTAACCCTAACACTAACCCTAACCCTTACCCTAACCCTAACCCTAACTCTAACCTTAAACCCAACCCTAACCTAAGCCTAACCCTTACCTTTACCCTAACCCTAAGCATAAACCTAACCCTAACCCTAACCCGAACCCTAACACTTACCCTAACCCTAACCCATACCCTAACCCTAACCCTAACCCTAACCTTAACCCTAACACTTTCCCTTACCCTAACCCTAACCCTAACCCTAAAACTACCCCTAACCCTAAACCTAACCCCTTCCCTTACTCTAGCCCTAACACCAAACCTAACCCTAACCCTAACCATAACCCTTACCCTTACCCTAATCCTAACCCTTCACCTTATCCTTACTCTAAATCTAACCCTAACCCTTACCCTAACTCTAAACTTAACCCTAAACCTAACCCTTATCCATATCCTAACCCTAAACCTAAACCCAACCCTAACCCTAACCCTAACCCTAACTCTAACACTTAACCTTACCCTAACCCTAACACTATCCCTAACCCTAAACTTTACCCTTACCCTAAACCTAAACCTATCCCTTACCCTATACCTAACCCTAACCCTAATCTTAACCCTAACCCTTACAATACCTTAACCCTAACCCTAAACCTAGCCCTAACCCTCACCCCTACACCTAAACCTAAACCTAAACCTTACCTTACCCTAACACTAAACCTAACCCTAAACCTTACCCCTACCCCTACCCCTAACCCTAACCCTAACACTTACCCTTACCCTAAACCTAACCCTAAACCTAAACCGAACCCTAACCCTTACCCTAACCATCACCCTAACCCTAACCCTAACCCTAAGCCTAAACCTAACCCTAACCCTAACCCCTAAACCTAACCCTAACCCTAACCCTAACCGTTGCCCATACCCTAACCCTAACCCTAAACTTAACCCTAACACTTACCATTACCCTAACCATAACCCTAACACTAACCCTAAACCTAACTCTAACCCTAACCCTAACCCTAAACGTTAAACTAACACTAACCCTAACCCTATCCCTAACACTTACCCTTACCCTAACCCTAACCCTAAACCTTACTCAAACCCTAACCCTAACCATAACCCTACCCCTTACCCTTACCCTAACCCTAAGCTTAAACCTAACCCTAACACTTACCCTTACCCTAACCCTAACCCTGACCCTAACCCTAACCTTACCCTAACCCTAACCCTATACCTAACCCCTAACCCTAACCCTTTCCCTTACCCTAACACTAACGCTAATCCTAAACCCTAACCCTAACCCTAACCCTTACCCTTACCCTAACCCTAACCCCAACCATTACCCTTACCCTAACCTTAATCCTAACCGTAATGCTAACCCTAACCCTAACCCTAACCCTTACCCTAACCCTAAGACTAACCCTAATCCTTACCCAAACCCTAACCCTAACCCTTACTCTTTCCGTAATCCTAACCCTAACCCTAACACTAACCCTATGACTAACCCTAACCCTAACCCTTACCCTTATCTAAACCTAACCCTAACCCTAACCCTTACCCTAACCCTAAACCTAACCCTAACACTAAGCCCTAACCATAACACCAACCATAACCCTAACATTAACCCTTACCTTACCCTAACCCTAACCCTGACACTTACCGTAAAGGTAACCCTAACCCTTACCCTTACCCTAACCCTAATCCTAACCCCTAACCCTAACCCTAACCCTACGACTAAACCTAAACCTAAGCCTAACCCTATCCCTAACCCCTACACTTACTCTAACCCTAACCCCAAACCTAACCGTAACCCTAACCCTAACCATTACCCTAACCCTAACCCTAACCCTAACCCTAACCCTTAACCTTACCCTAACCGTAACCCTAACACTTACCTTAACCCTAACCCTAACACTAACCCTAACCCTTACCCTTATCCTAACCCTAACCCTTACCCTTACCCTAAACCTAAACATAACCTAAATGCTAACCCTGAACCTAACCCTAACCCTAACTCTAAATCTTACCCTAAACCTAACCCTAACCCTAAACCTAACCCTTACCCTTTCTGTAACCCT
>JANJXV010001689.1:50000-87033 GCA_024803745.1 Megascapheus bottae
TAACCCAAACGCCTAAACCTAACACTTACCCTAACTCTAACCATAACCCTAACATCTAACCCTAACCCTAACCCTTACACTAACCCTATCCCTAACCCTTACCCTAACACTAACACTAACACTAACACTAACCCTAACCCTTACCCTTACCCTAACCCTAACCCTAACCCTAACCCTAATCTTAATGATAACCCTAACCGTATCCCTAACCCTAAACCCTATCCCTAACCCTAAGCGATACCCTAACCCTAACCCTAACACAAACACTAACCCGAACCCTTTCCCTTACCCTAACCCTAACCCTAAACCTAACCCTAACCCTACCCCTAACCCTAACCCTAACCCTTACCCTTACCTTAACCCTAAACCTAACCCTTACCCTTACCCTAAACCTAAACATAACCTTAATGCTAACCCTGAACATAACCCTAACCCTAACCCTAACCCTTACCACAAACCTAACACTAACCCTAACCCTAACCCTTTCCCTTTCCCTAACCCTAAACCTAACCCTAATTCTAACCCGTACCCTTATCCTCACAATAACCTAAACACTAACCTTAACCCTAACCCTAACACTAACCTTAACCCTAACCCTAACCCTAACCCTTACCCTTACCATATCCCTAAATCTAACCGTAACCATAACAGTAACCCTAAACCTAACACTAACCCTAACCCTAACTCTTACCCTTACCCTAACCCTAACCCTAAACCTAAACCTAAACCTAACTCTAACCCTAACCCTAACCCTTACCCTTACCATAACCCTAAACCTAATCCTAACCCAAACCCTAACCTTAACCCTAAACCTAACCCTAACCCTTACCCTTATTCTAACCCTAAACCTAAAACTAACCCTAACCCTAACCCTAACTCTAAATCTAAACCTAACCCTAACCTTAACCCTAACCTCTAACCCTTACCCTAATCCTAACCCTAACCCTTACCCTTACACTAAATCTAACCCTAAACTTCATGCTAAACCTATCCCTAGCCCTAACCCTAACCCTTACCCTAACCCTAACCCTAACGCTAATCCTTACCCTAACCCTAACCCTAACCCTAACCTTAATGCTAACCCAAAGCCTAACACTAACCCTAACCCTTACACTTTCCCTAATCCTAACCCTATCCCTAAACCTTACCCTTACCCTAACCCTAACACTAACCCTAAACCTAACCCTAACCATAACCTTAAACCTAACCCTAACCCTAACCCTAAACCTACATCTCACCCTGACCCTAACCCCAACATTTACCCTTACTCTAACCCTAACCCCAACCCTTACCCTTACCCTAAACCTAAACATAACCTTAATGCTAAACCTGAACCTAACCGTAACGCTAACCCTAAACCTTACCCTAAACCTAACCCTAACCGTAACACTAACCCTTACCCTTTCCCTAAACCTAAACCTAACCCTAACTCTAACCCTTACCCCTACCCTCCCCCTAACCCTAACACTAACCTTATCCCTAACCCTACCCCTAACCCTAACCCTAACCGTTACACTCACCCTAACACTAATCCTAAACCTAAACCTAACCCTAACCCTAACCCTGACCCTTAACCTTACCCTGTCCTAAACCTGACCCTAACCCTAACCCTAACCCTAAACCTAACACTAACCCTAATCCTAACCCTTACCCTAACCCTAAGCCTAAACCTAACCCTACCCCTAACCCTAAAGCTAATACTTACCCTTACCATAACCCTAAACCTAATCCTAACCCTAACCCTAACCCTAACCCTTACCCTTACCCTAAACCTAAAAATAACCCTAACGTTAACCTTAAACCTAAGCCCTAACCCTAACCATAATCCTAACCCTAACCTTACCCTTACCCTAAACCTAACCCTAAACATAATGCTAACCCTAACCCTAACCCTAACCCTAACCTTTACCCTAACCCTAACCTAACCCTAATCCTTACACTAACCCTAACACTAATCCTACCCCTAACCCTAACCTTAATGCTACCCTAACCCTAAACCTAACCCTAACCCTTACCCTTTCCCTAAGCCTAAACCTATCCGTAACCCTTACCCTTACCTTAACCCTAACCCTAAACCTAAACCTAACCCTACCCATAACCCTAACCCTAAACCTAATCCTAACCCTTACCCGTACCCTAAACCTAACCCTAACCCTAACCCTAACCCTAACCCTTCCCCTTACCCTAACCCTAACCCTAAACCTAACCCTAACCCTAACCCTTACCCTTACCCTAACCCTGACCCTAACCTTAACCCTAACCCTAACCCTTACGCTTACCCTAACCCTAACCCTAACCTTAATGCTAACACTAACCCTAAACTAACACTTAACCTAACCCTCACCCTAACCGTAACCATAACCTTTACCCTAACCCTAACCCTAACCTTTACCCTAAACCTAACCCTATTCCAAATCCTAAACCTTACCCTAACCCGAACCCTAACCCCTAACCATAACCCTAACCCTTACCCTTACCCTAACCCTAACCGTAAACCTATCCCTAAACCTAACCCTAAACCTAACCCCCAATCCTAACCCTAATCCTAAAAATAACTCTAATCCTTACCCTTACCCTAACCCTAACCCTAACCTTAATGCTAACCCTAACCCTAACCCTAACCCTAACACTTACCTTAACCCTAACCCTAATCCTTAGCCTAACATTAACCCTAAACCTAACCCTTACCCTTAACCTAAACCTAACCCTAACCCTAACCCTTACCCTAACCCTAACCCTAACTTAACCCTAACCCTAACACTAACCCTAACACTAACTCTTACACTAACCCTAACCCTAACCCTAAGCCTAACCCAAACCCTAACCCTAACCCTTACCCTAACCCTAACCATAACCCTAACCATTACTCTTACCTTAACCCTAACCCTCACGCTAACTCTAACCCTAACCCTAACCCTAACCCTAATCCTAACCCTAACCCTTACCCTTACCCTAAATCTAACCCTAAACTTCATGCTAAACCCAACCCTAGCCCTAACCCTAACCCTAACACTAACCCTAACCCTTACACTTTCCATAAGTCTAACCCTATCCCTAACCCTTACCCTTACCTTAACCCTAACACTAACCCTAAACCTAACCCTAACCATAACCCTAAACCTAAACCTAACCCTAACCCTTACCCTTACCCTAAACCTAACCCTAAACCTAACCCTAATCATAACCCTAACCCTAACACTTACATTTATCCTAACCCTAAACCTAACCCTAAACCTAACCCTAACCCCTGACCCTAACCCTAACCCTAACCCTAATCCTTACACTTACCTAAATCCTGGCGCTAACCATAACCCTAACCTTTACCCTAACCCTAACCATAAGCCTAACCCTTAACCTAACCCTAACCCAAAACCTAAACCTAACACTACCTCTAACCCTAACCCTAACCCCTAACCCTAATCCTAACGCTTACCCTTATTCTCACCTCAAAACTAACCCTAAACGTTACCCTTACCATAACCCTAACCGTAAACCTATCCCTAACCCTAACCTTAACCCTATTCCCGAACCCTAACCGTAACCCTAACAATAACTCTAACCCTTACCCTTACCCTAACCCTAACCCTAAACATAATGCTAACCCTAACCCTAAACCTAAACCTAAACCTTACCCTTTCCCTAACCCTAACCCCAATCCTAACACTTACCCTAACCCTAACCCTAACTGTTACCCTAACCCTAAATCTAAACCTAACCCTAACCCAAAACCTAACCCTTACCCTAACCCTAACCTTACCCTCACCCTATCCCTAACCCTAAACCTATCCTTAACCCTAACCCTTACCCTTGCCCTAACCCTAACCCTAATCCTAACCCAAACCTTTACTCTAACCCTAACCCTAATCCTAACCCTATCCCTTACACTTATCCTAACTTCAAAACAAACCCTAACCCTAGCCTAACCCTAACACTTTCCCTTACCCTAACCCTAACCCTAACCCTAACCCTAAACCTAAACCTAACCCTAACCCTAACCCTTACCCTAACACTAACCCTAACCCTACCCCTTACCCTTACCCTAACCGTAACGCTAAACCTAACCCTAACCCAAACCCTAACCCTTACCCTTACCCTAACGCTAACCCTAACCCTAATCCGTACCCTAATCCAAACCCTAACCCTACCCTAAGCCTTAACCTTACCCTAAAGCTTACCCAAACACTAACACTAACACTTACCCTTATCCTAAACCTAACCCTAAGCCTAAGCCTAACCCTAACCCTAACCCTAACCCTGACCCTTACTCTAACCCTAACTGTGACCTTAACTCCAAACCTAAACTGAACCCTAAACTTTACCCTTACCCTAACCCTAACCCTAAACCTAACCCTAACCCTAACCCTAAACCTTACCCTAACCCTAACCCTTACCCTAACCCCAATCCTAACTCTACCCCTAACCTTAACCAACCCTTACCCTAACCCTAAACCTAAGCCTTACCTTAACACTTACCATTACCCTAAACCTAACCCTAACCCTTACCCTAACCCTAACCCTAAACCTAACCCTAACCCTTACCCTTACCATAACCTTAACCCTAACCATAACCCTAACACTTACCCTTACCCTAACCCTAACCCTGACCCTAATCCTAACCTTACCCTAACCCTAACCCTAACACTAACCCTAAGCCCTAACCCTAACCCTAACCTTAACCCTAACACTAACCTTAACCCTAAACATTACCCTTACTCTAAACCTAACCCTAACCCTAAACCTAACCCTAACCATTACCTTAACCCTAACCCTAACCCTAACCACTAACCCTAACCCTAACCCTAAACCTTACCCTTACCCTAACCCTAACCCTAACCCTATCCCTAACACTAACCCCTAACCCTAATCCTATCCCTAACCCTTACCCTTACCCTAACCCTAACCCTAACCTTAACCCTAAACCTAACACTAACCCTAACGCTAACCCCTACCCTTACCCTAACCCTAACCCTAAACCTAACCCTAACCCTAACCCTAACCCTAAACCTTACCCTTTCCCTAACCCTAACCCTAACCCTAACCCTAACCCTTACCGTTACCCTAACACTAACCCTAACCCTAAGCATTACCCTAACCCTAACCCTAACCCTTACCCTAACCCTAACCCTAACCCTTACAGTTACCCTAACCCTAATGCTAACCCTAACCCTAACCTTCACCCTAACCCTAAGCCTAACCCTAACCCTAACCCTTACCCTTACCTAACCCTAACCCCTTCCCTAACCCTTACCCTTACCCTAACGCTAAACCTTACCCTGAACATAACCCTAACTCTTACGCTACCCTAACTCTAACCCTAATCCTAACCCTTATCCTTACCTTAACCCTAATCCTATCCCTTACCCTTACCCTTAACCTAACGCTAACACTAACCCTAATCCTAACACATACTCTTACCGTAAAATTAACCCTAAACCGAAACCTAACCCTAACCCTAACCCTAAGTTTTACCCTAACCCTAACCCTAACCCTAAACCTTACCCTTACCCTAACCCTAACCCTAACCTTAACCCCAACCCTAAACCTAACCCTAACTCTAACCCTAACCCTAACCCTTACCCTTACCCTAACTCTAACCCTAAATCTAACCCTAACCCTAACCCTAATCCTTACCCTATACAAACCCTAACCCTTACCCTTACCCTAATCCTAACCCTAACCCAAACCCTAACCCTAACCCTTACCCTAACGTTAACCCTAACCCTTACACTAAACTTAACACCAACCCTTACCCTAACCTTAACCCCAAACCTAAACCTAACCCTAAACCTAACCCTAACCCTTACCCTTACCCTAACTCTAACCCTAAACCTAACCATAACCCTAACCCTAACCCTTACCCTAAACTAACCCTAAACCTTACCCTTACCGTAATCCTAATCCTATCCCCAACCCTAACCTAACCCTTACCATAACTTTAACCCTAACCCTAACCCTAACCCTAACCTTAAAGATAACTCTTACCCTAACCCTAACCCTTACCCTAACCCTCACCCTAACCCTAACCGTAACCTTTACCCTAATCCTAAACCTAACCCCTACCCTTACATTATTCCTAACCCAAAACCTAACCCTAACCCCTAACTCTAACCCTAACCCTAACCCTAGCCCCTAACCCTAACCCTAACCCTAACCATACACTTACCCTAACCCTAACCCTAACTCAAACCCCTAAACCTAAACCCAACCCTAACCCTAACCCTAACCCTTACCCTTACTCTAAGCGTAACCCTAAATCTAATCCTAAACCTAATCCTAACCCTTACCCTTACCCTAACCGTAACCCTAAACCTAAACCTAACACTAACCCTTACCCCTAACCCTAACCCTAAACCTAACCCTTAACCTTATCCTAAACCTAACCCTAACACTAACCCTAACACTTACCCTTACCCTAACCAAAACCTAACCTTAATATTAACCCTACCCCTAAACCTAACCCTAACCCTAACACTTACCCTAACCACTAACCCTAACCCTAACCCTAACCATTACCATAACCCCAACGCTAACCCTTACCCTTACCCTATCCCTAATCCTAACCCTAACCCTATACCTAACCTTAACACTAACACTTACACTTACCCTAACCCTAACCCTGACCCTAAACTTCACCCTAACCCTAACCCTAACCCTAACCATTACCCTTACCCTAACCCTAACCCTAACCCTTACCCTTACCTTAACCCTCACGCTAAACCTTACCCTGAACCTAACCCCAACCCTTACCCTACCCTAACCCTAAACCTAACCCTAACCCTTACCCTTACCCTAACCCTAATCCTAACGCTAACCCTAACCCTAACCCTAAACCTAACACTTACCCTAACCCTAACCCTTCCGCTTACCCTACCCACTAGCACTAACCCTAACCCTAACCCTTACCCTTACCCTAACCCTAATCCTAACGCTAACCCTAAAACTAACCCTAACACTTACCCTTACCCTAACCCTAACCCTAACCCTAACCCTAAACATTACCCTTACCCTAAACCTGATCCTAACCCTAACCCTAACCCTAACCATTACCTTAACCCTAACCCTAACCCTAATCCCTAACCCTAACGCTAACCCTAAACCTTACCCTTACCCTAACCCTAACCCTAACATTAACCCTAACCCTAACACCTAAACCTAATTCTAATCCTAACCCTTACCCTTACCCTAACCCTAACCCTAACCCTAACCCTTACCCTTACCCTAACCCTAACCCTAAACCTAACCCTAACCCTAACCCTTACTCTTACCCTAACACTAACCCTAACCCAAACCCTTACCCTTACCCTAAACCTAACCCTAACCTTAATGCTAACCCTAACCGTAAACCTAACTCTAACCCTTACCCTTTCCTTAACACTAACCCTAATCCTAATCCTAACCCTAACCCTTAACCTTTCCCTAACCCTAACCTTAAACCTAACCCTTACCCTTACCCTAACCTTAACCCTAACCCTAACCTTAACTCTATCCCCTAACCCTGACCCTAACCCTAACCCTTACACTTACCCTAAGCCTAACCTTAACCTTAATGCTAACCCTAACCCTAACCCTAACCCTTACCCTAAACCTATCCCTAACCCTAATGCTTGCCCTAACCCTAACTCAAACCCTAACCCTTACCCTTACCCTAACACAAAACCTAACCTTAATGTTAACCCTACCCATAAACCTAACCCTAAACCTTACCCTAACCCTAACCCTAATCCTTCCCTAACCCTAACCCTAACCCTTACCCTAACACTAACTCTTACACTAACCCTAACCCTAAACTTTACCCTTACCCTAACCATAACCCTAAACCTAACCCTAACCCTGACTCTAACCCTTACCCTTATCCTGACTACAACCCTAACCCTAACACTTACACTAACACTAACCCTAACCATAACCATAAACCTTACCCTAACCCTAAACCTAAACTTAATGCTAACCCTAACCCTAACCCTAACCCTTACCCTAACCCTAACCCTAAACCTATTCCTTACCCTAAACCTAACCCTTATCCTTACCCTTTCCATAACCCTAAACCTAACCCTAACACTAACTCTAAACCTTACGTTTACCCTAAAGCTAAACCTAACCCTAAACCTAACCCTAACCATTACCTTCATCCTAACGCTAACACTAACCCTAATCCTAATGCCTAAACCTAACTATAACACTAAACCTTACCCTAACCCTAAACCTAACCCTAACTCTAACCCTAACCCAAACCCTAACCCTTACCCTTACCCTAACCCTAACCCTAACCTTAACCCAACCATAACACTAACCCTAACCATACCCCTAACCCTTACCCTAACCGTAACGTTAAACCTAACCCTAACCCAAACCCTAACCCTTACCCTTACCCTAACGCTAACCCTAACCCTAATCCGTACCCTAATCCAAACCCTAACCCTACCCTAAGCCTTAACCTTATCCTAAAGCTTGCCCAAACACTAACACTAACACTTACCCTTACCCTAAACCTAACCCTAAGCCTAACCCTAACCCTAACCCTAACCCTGACCCTTACTCTAACCCTAACTGTGAACTTAACCCCAAACCTAAACCGAACCCTAAACTTTACCCTTACCCTAACCCTAACCCTAAACCTAACTCTAACCCTAACCCTAAACCTTACCCTAACCCTAACCCTTACCCTAACCCCAATCCTAACTCTACCCCTAACATTAACCTAACCCTTACCCTTACCCTAACCCTATAACTAACCCTTACCCTTATCCTACCCTAACCCCAAAACTAAACCTAACCCTAACCATAACCCAAACCTTAACACTTACCATTACCCTAAACCTAACCCTAACCCTTACCCTAACCCTAACCCTGACCCTTACCCTTACCATAACCTTAAACCTAACCATAACCCTAATACTTACCCTTACCCTAACCCTAACCCTGACCCTAACCCTAATCCTAACCCTAACCCTAACCTTCACCCTAACACTAAGCCTAACCCTAACCCTAACCCTTACCCTTACCCTAACCCTGACCCTATCCCTAACCCTTACCCTTACCCTAACGCTAAACCTTATCCTGAACATAACCCTAACTCTTACGCTACCCTAACTCTAACCCTAATCCTAACCCTTATCCTTACCTTAACCCTAATCCTAACCCTTACCCTTACCCTTAACCTAACGCTAACCCTAACCCTAACCCTAACACATACCCTTACCCTAAACCTAACCCTAAACCTAAACGTAACCCTAACCCTAACCCTAAGTTTTATCCTAACCCTAACCCTAACCCTAAACCTTACCCTTACCCTAACCCTAACCCTAACCTTAACCCCAACCCTAAACGTAACCCTAACTGTAACCCTAACCCTAACCCTTACCCTTACCCTAACTCTAACCCTAAATTTAACCCTAACCCTAACCCTAATCCTTACCCTAAACAAACCCTAACCCTTACCCTTACCCTAATCCTAACCCTAACCCAAACCCTAACCCTAACCCTTACACTAACCTTAACACTAACCCTTACCATAACCTTAACCCCAAACCTAAACCTAACCCTAACCCTTACACTTACCCTAACTCTAACCCTAAACCTAACCATAACCCTAACCCTAACCCTTACCCTAAACTAACCCTAAACCTTACCCTTACCCTAATCCTAACCCTAACCCCAACCCTAACCTAACCCTTACCCTAACTTTAACCCTAACCCTAACCCTAACCCTAACCTTAATGATACCACTTACCCTAACCCTAACCCTTACCCTAACCTTCAACCTAACCCTAACCGTAACCTTTACCCTAACCCTAAACCTAACCCCTACCCTTACCTTAATCCTAACCCAAAACCTAACCCTAACCCCTATCTCTAACCCTAACCCTAACCCTAACCATACACTTACCCTAACCCTAACCCTAACTCAAACCCCTAAACCTAAACCCAACCCTAACCCTAACCCTAACCCTTACCCTTACTCTAAGCGTAACCCTAAACCTAATCCTAATCCTAACCCTAACCCTTACCCTTAACCTAACCGTAACCCTAAACCTAACCCTAACACTAACCCTTACCCCTAACCCTAACCCTAACCCTAACCCTTACCCTTATCCTAAACCTAACCCTAACCCTAACCCTAACACTTACCCTTACCCTAACACGAAGCCTAACCTTAATATTAACCCTACCCCTAAACCTAAACCTAACACTAACACTTACCCTAACCACTAACCCTAACCCTAACCCTAACCCTTACCATAACCCCAATGCTAACCCTTACCCTTACCCTATCCCTAATCCTAACCCTAACCCTAACCCTAACCTTAACACTAACACTTACCCTCACGCCAAATCTTACCCTGAACCTAACCCCAACCCTTACCCTACCCTAACCCTAAACCTAACCCTAACCCTTACGCTTACCCTAACCCTAACCCTAAACCTAACCCTAACCCTAACCCTTACCCTAACCCTAACCCTAAACCTAACCCTAAACCTAACCCTAACCTTTACCCGTATCCTAACCCTAACCCTAACCCTAAGCCTTACCCTTACCTTAACCCTAACCCTAACCATAACCCTAAACCCTAAACCGAAACCTAACCCTAACCCTTACACTTACCCTAACCCTAACCCTAACCTTATTGATAACCCTAATCCTAACCCTTATCCTAACCCTAACTCTGACCTAAACCTTGCCCTAACCCTAACTCTAACCCTAACCCTTACCCTTACCCTAAACCAAAACCTAACCTTAATGTTAACCCTACCCCTAAACCTAACCCTAAACCTTACCTTAACCCTAACACTAACCCTAATCCTTACCCTAAGCCTAACCCTAAACCTAACCCTTACCCTAACCCTTACCCGTTCCTTAACCCTAAACGTAACCCTAACCCTAACATTAACCCTAACCCTAACCCTAACCCTAACCCTTACCCTAACCCTAACCCTAACCCTTACCCTTACCCTAACCCTAATCGTAACGCTAACCCTAACACTAACCCTAACCCTAACACTTACCCTAACCCTAAGCCTTACCCTTACCCTACACACTAACCATAAACATAACCGTAACCCTTAGCCTAACCCTAACCCTAACCCTTACCCTTACCCTAACTCTAATCCTAACGCTAACCCTAACCCTAACCCTAAACATTGCCCTTACCCTAAACCTGACCCTAACCCTAACCCTAACCCTAACCATTACCTTAACCCTAACCCTAACCCTAACCCTAACCCTAATCCCTAACCCTAACGCTAACCCTAAACCTTACCCTTACCCTAATCCTAACCCTAACATTTACCCTAACCCAAACCCCTAAACCTAATTCTAATCCTAACCCTTACCCTTACCCTAACCCTAACCCTAACCTTAACCCTAACCCTAACACTAACCCTAACCCTAACCCTTACCCTTACCCTAACCCTAACCATAAACCTAACCCTCACCCTAACCCAAACTCTTACCCTTACCCTAACCCTAACACTAACCCAAACCCTTACCCTTACCCTAAACCTAACCCTAATCTTAATGCTAACCCTAACCGTAAACCTAACTCTAACCCTTACCCTTTCCCTAACACTAACCCTAATCCTAACCCTAACCCTAACCCTTACCCTTTCCCTAACCCTAAACTTAACCCTAACCCTTTCCCTTACCCTAACCCTAACCCTAACCGTAACCCTAAATATATCCCTAACCCTAACTCTTACCCTAACCCTAAACCTAACCCTTACCCTTACCCTTACCCTAACTCTAACCCTTAACCTTACCTTAACCCTAACCCTAACCTTAACCCTATCCCCTAACCCTAACCCTAACCCTAACCATTACACTTACCCTAAGCCTAACCCTAAGCTTATTGCTAACCCTAACCCTAACCCTAACCCTTACCCTAACCCTATCCCTAACCCTAATGCTTGCCCTAACCCTAACTCAAACCCTAACCCTTACCCTTACCCTAACACAAAACCTAACTTTAATGTTAACCCTACACCTAAACCTAACCTTAAACCTTACCCTAACCCTAACCCTAATCCTTCCCTAACCCTAACCCTAACCCTTACCCTAACCCTTACCCTTTCCTTAACCCTAACCCTAACCCTAACATTAACCCTAACCCTAACCCTAACCCTAACCCTAACACTTAACCTTACCCTAACCCTAAACTTAACCCTAAATCTAACCCTAACCCTAACCCTAAACCTAACCTTAAGCCTAATCCTAAGTCTAACCCTAACCCTAACCCTTACCCTTACCCTAACCCTAACCGTAAACCTAACCCTAACCCTATCCCTAACCATAACCCCTAACCCTAATCCTAAACCTAACCCTTACCCTTACCCTAACCCTAACCCTAACCCTAACCTTAACCCTAACCCTAACACTAACCCTAACCCTAAACCTTACCCTTACCCTAACCCTAACCCTAAACCTAACCCTATCACTAACCTAAACTTTCCTCTTTCCCTAACTCTAACCCTAACCCTAACCCTTACCCTTACCTTAACCCTAACCCTAACTCTAAACCTAACACTAACCCTAACCCTAACCCTAACCCTTAACCTTAACCTAACCATAACCCTAACCCTAACATTTACACTTCCCTAAACCTAACCCTAACCCTTACCCTAACCATAAACCTAACCCTAACCCTTACCCTTACCCTAAACTTAACCCTAATCCTAACTCTAAGATTACCCTTAGCCTAACCCTAACCTGACCTAACCTGAACCTTACCCTATCCCTAACCCTAACCCTAACCCCTAACCCTAACCCTAACCCTAACCCTATCCCTAACCATAACCCCTAACCCTAATCCTAAACCTAACCCTTATCCTTACCCTAACCCTAACCCTAACCCTAACCCTAACCTTAACCCTAACCCTAACACTAACCCTAACCCTAAACCTTACCCTTACCCTAACCCTAACCCTAAACCTAACCCTATCACTAACCTAAACTTTCCTCTTTCCCTAACTCTAACCCTAACCCTAACCCGTACAATTACCCTACCCCTACCCCTAACCCTAACCCTAACACTAACCCTAAACCCTAACCCTAACCCTAACCCTTACCCTTACCCTAAACCTAACCCTAACCCTAAGCATTACCCTAACCCTAAACCTTACCTTAAACCTAACCCTAACCCTAACCCTAACCCTTGCCCTAACCCTTACCCTTTCCCTAACCCTAACCCTAACCCTATCCCTAACCCGTACATTTACCCTACCCCTAACTCTAACCCTAAACCTAACCCTAACACTAACCCTAACCCCTAACCCTAACCCAAACTCTAACTCTAACCCTTACCCTAACCCTAACCCTAACCCTAACCCTTACAGTTACCCTAACACTAATCCTAACGCTAACTCTAACCCTAACATTTAACCTTACCCTAACCCTAACCCTAACCTTCACCCTAACCCTAAGCCTAAGCCTAACCCTAACCCTTACCCTTACCCTAAACCTAACCCTATCCCTAACCCTTACCCTTACCCTAACGCTAACCCTTACCCTGAACATAACCCTAACCTTTACCCTACCCTAACTCTAACCCTAATCTTAACCCTTACCCTTACCTTAACCCTAACCCAAACCCTTCCCCTCACCCTTAACCTAACGCTAACCCTAACCCTAACACATACCCTTACCCTAAACCTAAATCTAACCCTAAACCTAACCCTAACCCTAACCCTAAGCTTTACCCTAACCCTAACCCTAACCCTAAGCCTTACCCTTACCCTAACCCTAATCCTAACCTTAACCCCAACCCTAAACCTAACCCTAACCCTAACCCTTACCCTTATCCTAACTCTAACCTTAAACGTAACCCTAACCCTAACCCTAACCCTTACACTAAACTAACCCTAATCCTTACCCTTACCCTTACCCTAATCCTAACCCTAACCCCAACCCTAACCCTAACCCTTACCCTAACCTTCACCCCAACGCTAAACCTAACCCTAACCCTAAACCTAACCCTAACGCTTACCCTTACCCTAACTCTAACCCTAAACCTAACCCTAACCATTACCCTTACCCTAACTCTAACCCTAAAGCTAACCATAACCCTAACCCTAACCCTTACCCTAAACTAACCCTAAACCTTACCCTAACCTTAACATTAACCCTAACCCTAACCCTAACCTTAATGATAACACTTACCCTAACCCTAACCTTACCCTAACCCTCACCCTAACCCTAACCCTAACCTTTACCCTAACTCTAACCCTAACCGCTACACTTACATTAATCCTAACGCAAAACCTAACCCTAACCCCTAACTCTAACCCTAACCTTAACCCTAAACCCTAACCCTAACCCTAACCATACACTTACCTTAACCCTAACCCTAACCCAAAACCCTAAACCTAAACCCAAACCTAACCCTAACCCTAACCCTTACCCTTACTCTAACCGTAACCCTAAACCTAATCCTAACCCTAACCCTTACCCTTACCCTAACCGTAACCCTAAACCTAACCCTAACCCTTACCCTTACCCCTAACCCTAACCCTAACCCTAACCCTAACCCTTACCCTTATCCTAAACCTAACCCTAACCTTACCCTAACCCAAAACCTAACCTTAATATTAACCCTACCCCTAAACTTAACCCTAACCCTAACACTTACCCTAACCACTAACCCTAACCCTAACCCTAACCCTTACCATAACCGCAACGCTAACCCTTACCTTACCCTATCCCTAATCCTAACCCTAACACTAACCCTAACCTTAACACTAACACTTACCCTTACCCTAACCCTAACCCTAACCGTAAACTTCACCCTAACCCTAACCCTTACCCTAACCCTAAGCCTAACCCTTACCCTTACCTTAACCCTCACGCTAAACCTTACCATGAACCTAACCCCAACCCTTACCCTACCCTAACCCTAACCCTAACCCTAAACCTTACGCTTACCCTAACCCTAATCCTAACCCTAACCCTATTCCTAACCCTAACACTTACCCTAACCCTAACCCTTACCCTAACCATAACCCTAACTTTAACCCTAAACCTTACCCTTACCCTTACCCTAACCCTAACCCTAACCCTAAGCATATCCCTAACCCTAACCCTAACCCTAACCCTTACCCTTACCCTAACCCTAAACCTAACCCTAACCCTTACCCTAACCCTAACCCTAACTCTATCCCTTACCCTTACCTTAACCCTAACCCTAACCTTAAACCAAACCCCTAACCCTAAACCTAACCCTAACCCTTACACTTACCCTAACCCTAACCCTAACCTTATTGATAACCCTAACCCTAACCCTTATCCTAACCCTATCTCTAACCTAAACCTTGCCCTAACCCTAAATCTAACCCTTACCCTTACCCTAAACCAAAACCTAACCTTAATGTTAACCCTACCCCTAAACCTAACCCTAAACCTTATCTTAACCCTAACACTAACCGTAATCCTTACCCTAAGCCTAACCCTAAACCTAACCCTTACCCTAACCCTTACCCTTTCCTTAACACTAACCCTAACCCTAACCCTAACATTAACCCTAACCCTAACCCTAACCCTATCCCTTACCCTAACCCTTACCCTTCCCTTAACCCTAACAATACTCTAACCCTAACCCTAATATTAACCCTAACCCTAACCCATAACCCTAACCCTAACACTTACCCTTACCCTAACCCTAAACTTAACCCTAAACCTAACCATAAACCTAACCGTAACCCTAACCTTAACCCTAACCCTAACACTAAACCTAACCCTAACACTTAGCCTTACCCTAACCCTAACCCTAAACCTAACCCTAACCCTAAAACTTACACTAACCATACCCACTAACCCTAACCCTAACCCTAACCCTTACCCTAACCCTAACCCTAACCCAACCCTTACCCTAACCCTAATCCTAACGCTAACCCTAACCCTAACCCTAACACTTACCCTTACCATAACCCTAACCCTAAACCTAACCCTAAACATTACCCTTACCCTAAACCTGATCCTAACCCTAACCCTAACATTAACCCTAATCCTAACCCTAACCATAACCCCTAACCCTAACCCTAACCCTAAACCTTAGCCTTACCCTAACCCTAACCCTAACATTAACCCTAACCCTAACAGTAACCCTAACCCTAACCCTTACCCTTACTCTAACCCTAACCCTAAACCTAACCCTAACCCCAACCCTAACCCTTACCCTTACCCTAACCCTAACCCTAAACCAAACCCTTACCCTTACCCTAACACTAACCCTAACCTTAATGCTAACCCTAACCGTAACCCTAACCCTAACCCTTACCCTTTCCCTAACACTAACCCTAATCCTAACCCTAACCCTAACCCTAAACATACCCCTAACCCTAACCCTAACTCTTACCCTAACCCTAACCCTAACCCTAACCCTTACCCTAACTCTAACCCTAACCCTAACCCTTACCCTTACCTTAACCATAACACTAACCTTAAACCTAACCCCTAACCCTAACCTTTACACTTACCCTAGGCCTAACCCTAACCTTATTGCTAACCCTAACCCTAACCCTAACCCTTACCCTAACCCTATCCCTAACCCTAATGCTTCCCTAAACCTAACTCTAACCCTAACTCTTACCCTTACCCTAACACATAACCTAACCTTAATGTTAACCCTACCCCTAAACCTAACCCTAAACCTTACCCTAACCCTAACCCTAACCCTAATCCTTCCCTAACCCTAACCCTAACCCTAACCCTCACCATTTCCTTAACCCTAACCCTAACCCTAACCCTAAAATTAACCCTAAGCCTAACCCTAACCCTAACACTTACCCTAACCTTTACCCTTTCCGTAACTCTAACCGTAACCCTAACACTAACCCTAACCCTAACCCTAAACTTAACCCTAAACCTAACCCTTACCCTAACGCTAAACCTAACCTTAAGCCTAACCCTAAGTCTAACCCTAAACCTAACCCTTACCATTACCCCAACCCTAACCTTAAACCTAACCCTAACCCTAACCCTAACCCTTAACCTTACCCTAACCCTAACCCTAACCCTAACCCAAACCCTTACCCTTACCCTAACCCTAACCCTAACCTTAATGCTAAACCTAACCCTAACCCTAACCCTAACCCTTACCCTTTCCCTAACCCTAACCCTAATCCAAACCCTAACCCTAACCCTTACCCTTTCCCTAACCCTAACCCTAATCCAAACCCTAACCCTAACACTTACCATTACCCTAAACCTAAACCTAACCCTAACCCTAAACCTTACCCTTACCATAAACCTAAACCTAACCCTAACCCTTACGCTTACCTTAACCCTAACACTAACCCTAACCCCTAAACATAACCCTAACCTTAAACCTTACCCTTACCCTAACTCTTACCCTAACCCTAACCCCTAACTCTACCCATAACCCTAACCATTACCCTAACCGTAACCCTAAACTTAACCCTAAGCCTAACACTAACCGTAACCCTAACCCTAAACCTAACACTAACCCTAACCCTAACCCTAACCCTTATCCTTAACCTACCCTAACCCTAACCCTAACCCTAGCCCTAACACTTACACTTCCCTAAACCTAACCTAACCCTTACCCTAACCCTAAACCTAACCCTAACCCTTACCCTTACCCTAAACTTAACCCTAACCCTAACTCTAAGACTTACCCTTACCCTAACCCTAACCCTAACCCTGACCCTAACCTGAACCTTACCCTATCCCTAACCCTAACCCTAACCCTAACCCCTAACCCTAACCCTAACCAACCCTTACCCTTATCCTAACCCTAACCCTAACCCTAAACCTAACCGTAACACTTACCCTTACCCAAACCCTAACCCTAACCCTTAACCTAACCCTATCACTAACCCTAACCCTAACCCTCACCCTCACTCTAAACCTAACCCTTACACTAACCCTAACCGTAACACTAACCCTTGCCCTTACTCTAACCCTAACCCTAATCCTAACGCTAACTCTAACCCTAACACTTACCCTTACCCTAACCCTAACCCTAACCTTCACCCTAACCCTAAGCCTAAGCCTAACCCTAACCCTTAACCTTACCCTAAACCTAACCCTATCCCTAACCCTTACCCTTACCCTAACGCTAAACCCTACCCTACCCTAACCCTAACCCGTACCCTTACCCTAATCCTAACCCTAACTCCAACCCTAACCCTAACCCTTACCCTAAACTTCACCCCAAACCTAAACCTAACCCTAACCCTAACCCTAACCCTAACCCTTACACTAACTCTAACCCTAAACCTAACCCTAACCCTTACCCTAAACTAACCCTAAGACTTACCCTTACACTAATCCTAACCCTAACCCCAACCCTAACCCTAACCCTTACCCTAACCTTAACCCAAACCCTAACCCTAACCCTAACCCTTACCCTCACCCTAACCCTAACACTAACCTTAATGATAACACTTACCCTAACCCTAACCTTTACCCTAAACCTCACCCTAACCCTAAACCTAACCTTTACCCTAACCCTAACCCTAACCCCTACCCTTACCTTAATCCTAACCCTAACCCTATCCCTAACCCCTAACTCTAACCCTAACCCAAATCCCTAACCCTAAGCTAACACTTACCCTTACCCTAACCCTAACCCTAACCCAAACCCCTTAACCTAACCCCAACCCTAACCCTAACCCTAACCCTTACCCTTACTCTAATCCTAAACCAAACCCTAACCCTAACCTTAACACTAACACTTTTCCTTACCTACCCCTAACCCTAACCGTAACATTCACCCTAACCCTAACACTTACCATTACCCTTACCCTAACCCTAACCCTAACCCTTACCCTTACCCTAACCCTCACCCTGAACCTAACATTAACCCTTACCCTACCCTAATCCTAACCCTAACCCTAACCCTAACCCTAAACCTTACGCTTACCCTAACCCTAACCCTAAACCTAACCCTAACCCTAACCCTAACCCTAACCCTAACCTTAACCCTAACCCTTACACTTACCCTAACCATAACCCTAAACCTAACCCTAAGCATATCACTAACCCTAACCCTTACCCTTACCCTTACCCTAACCCTAAACCTAACACATACCCTAACCCTAACCCTTACCCTTACCCTAACCCTAACCCTAACCCTAACCCTATCCCTCACACTTACCCTAACCTTAACCACAGCCTTATTGCTAACCCTAACCCTAACCCTAACCCTTATCCTAACCCTAACCCTAACCCTAATGCTTGCCCTAACCCTAACTCTAACCCTAACCCTTACCCTTACCCTAAACCAAAACCTAACCTTAATGTTAACCTTACCCCTAAACCTAACCCTAAACCTTACCCTAACCCTAACCCTAACCCTAATCCTTACCCTAACATTAACCCTAACCCTAACACTAACCCTTACCCTAACCCTTACCCTTTCCTTAAACGTAACCCTAACCCTAACTGTTACCCTAACATTAACCCTAACCCTAACCCGTAACCCTAACCCTAACACTAACCCTAACACTTACCCTTATCCTACCCCTAAATTTAACCCTAAACATAACCCTAACCCTAACCGTAAACCTAACCTGAAACCTAACCCTAACTCTAACCCTAACCCTAACCCTAACTCTTACCCTAACCCCTAACCCTAACCCTAAACCTTATCCTTACCCTAACCCTAATCCTACCCCTAACCCTAACCCTAACCCCTAACCCTAACCCTTACCCTAACGCTTATCCCTACCGTAACCCTAACCCTAAACTTAATGTTAACCCTAACCCTAAACCTAACACTAACCCTAACCCTAACCCTTACCCTAAACCTTACCCTTTCCCTAACCCTAATCCTAACCCTAACCCTAACCTTTACCCTAACCCTAACACTAACCCTAAACCTTATCCTAATCCTAACCCTAACCCTTACCCTTACCCTTACAATACCCATAACCCTAACCCTAAACATTACCTTTATCCTAACCATAAATCTAACCCTAACCCTAACCCGAAACCCTAACCCTAACTCTAACCCTAACCCTTACCCTTACCATAAACCTAAACCTAACCCTAACACGAAAACCTATCCCTAACACTAACCCAAACCCTAATCCTTACCCTAACCCTAAACCTAACACTAACCCTAACCCTTATCCTAACCCTAACCCTAACCAAAACCTAAACCTAAACCAAACCCTAACCCTTACCCTAACCCTAACCCTTACCCTTCCCTTTACCCTGACCCTAACCCTAACCCTAAACCTAACCCTAACCCTAAGCATTACCCTTACCCTAAACCTTACCCTAACCCTAACCCTATCCCTAACCCTTACCCTAACCCTTACCCTTTCCCTAAACCTAACCCTAACCCGTACGCTTACCCTACCCCTAACCCTAACAATAAACCTAACCCTAACACTAACCCTAACCCCTAACCCAAACCCTAACTCTAACTCTAACCCTTACCTTAACCCTAACCCTAACCCTAACCCTTACCGTTACCCTAACCCTAATCCTAACGCTAACTCTAACCCTAACCCTAACCCTAACCCTAACCCTACCCCTACCCCTAACCCTAACCCCTAATCCTAACCCTTACCCTAACCCTTATCCCTACCGTAATCCTAACCCTAAACTTAATGTTAACCCTAACCCTAACCCTAACACTAACCCTAACCCTAACCCTTACCCTAAACCTTACCCTTTCCCTAACCCTAATTCTAACCCTAACCATAAACTTTACCCTAACCCTAACAGTAACCCCAACCCTTACCCTAATCCTAACCCTAACCCTTACCCTTACCCTTATAATAACCATAACCCTAACCCTAAATATTACCTTTATCCTAACCATCAATCTAACCCTAACCCTAACCAGAAACCCTAACCCTAACTCTAACCCTAACCCTTACCCTTACCATAAACCTAAACCTAACCCTAACATGAAACCCTATCCCTAACACTAACCCTAACCCTAATCCTTACCCTAACCCTAAACCTAACACTAACCCTAACCCTAACCCTTACCCTAACCCTAACCCTAACCAAAACCTAAACCTAATCCTAACCCTAACCCTTACCCTTACCCTAAACCTAACGCTAACCCTATCCCTAACCTTTACCCTTACCCTAACCCTAACCCTAAACTTAACGCTACCCCTAACCCTTACCCTAAACCTAACCCTAACCCTTACCCTTCCCCTTACCCTGACTATAACCCTAACCTTAACCCTAACCCTAAACCTTACCCTAACCTTAAACATAACCCTAACCCTTACCCTTACCCTTACCCTAACACCTAACCCTAACCCTAAACCTTATCCTTACCCCAACCCTAACAATAACCCTACCACTAACCCGAACCCTAACCCCTAACTCTAAGTCTAACGCTCACCCTAACTTAACCCTAACCATAACCCTTACCCTTACACTAACCCTAACTTTAAACTCTAACCCTAACCCTAACCCTAACGCTTATCCTAACCTAAACCTAAACATAACCCTTACCCTTACCCTAACCCTAACCCTAAACCTTACACTTACCCTAAACCTAACGCTAAACCTTACCCTAACTCTAACCCTAACCCTAACCCTTACCCTTACCTTAACCCTAACCCTAAACTTAACCCTAATCCTAACCCCTAAACCTACCCTAACCCTAAACCTTACCCTTACCCTAAACCTAACACTAACCCCTAACCCTAACCCTAACGCTAACACTTCCCCTTACCCTAACCCTAATCCTAACCTTAACCCCAACCCTAAACCAACCCTAACCCTAACCCTAACCCTTACCCTAAACGTAACCCTAACCCTAACCCTTACGCTTACCCTAACCCTAAACCTAACCCTAACCCTAACCCTTACCCTTACCCTAAACCTAACCCTAAATTTAATCCTAACTCTAACCCTAACCCTCACCCTAATCCTTACCGTAACCCTAACCCTAAACCTAACCCTAACCGTTACCCTTTCCCTAACCCTAACCCTAACCCAAACCCTAAACCTTACCCTTACCCTTACCCTAACCATAACCCTATCCCCAACCCTAAACCTAACTTTAACCCAAACCCTAACACTAACCCTTACCCTTACCCTAACTCTAACCCTAACACTAACCCTAACCCTAACGCTAACACTTACCCTTACCCTACCCTAACCCTATCCCTTACCCTTACCCTAATACTACCCTTACCCTAACCGTAACACTTACCCTTACCGTGACCCTAACTCTAACCCTAAACCTAAACCTAACCCTAACCCTAACCCTAACCCTTACCCTTAACCTAACCCTAACCCTAAGCCTAACCCTAACACTAACACTTACCCTTACCCCAACCCTAACCCTAATTCTTACCCTAACCCTAACTGTAACCCTTACCCTTACCCTAACCCTAACCCTAACCCTTACACTAACCTATCCCTAACCCTTACACTAACCTATCCCTAACCCTTACACTAATCCTAACCCTAATCTTAAACACTAACCATAACCCTAACCCAAACACTAAGGCTCAACCTAACCTAAACATAACCATAACCCTTACCCTTACCCTAACCCTAACCCTAACCCTAACCCAAACCCTTACTCTTCCCTTAACCCTAACCCTAACCCTAACCCTAATCCTAACCCCTAACCCTAAACCCAACCCTAAACCTTACCCTTACCCTAACCCTAACCCTAACCCCTAACCCTAACCCTAACCCTAACCCTTACCCTTACCCTAACCCTAACCCTAACCTTAACCCTAAACCTAACATTAACCCTAACCCTTACCCTAATCCTAACCCTTACCCTTACCCTTACACTTACAATAACCATAACCCTAACCCTAAACATTACCTTTATCCTAACCATAAATCTAACCCTAACCCTAACCTGAAACCCTAACCCTAACTCTGACCCTAAACCTTACCCTGACCATAAACCTAAACCTAACCCTAACACGAAACCCTATCCCTAACACTAACCCTAACCCTAATCCTTACCCTAACCCTAAACCTAACACTAACCCTAACCCTTACCCTAACCTTAACCCTAACCAAAACCTAAACCTAATCCTTACCCTAACCCTTACCCTTACCCTAAACCTAACGCTAACCCTATCCCTAACATTTACCCTTAACCTAACCCTAACCCTAAACTTAAGGCTAACCCTAACCCTTACCCTACCCCTAAACCTAACCCTAACCCTTACATTTCCCCTTACCCTGACCCTAACCCTAACCCTAACCCTAAACCTTACCTTTCCCTTGAACATAACACTAACCCTTACCCTTACCCTAACACCTAAACCTTACCCTTAACCCAACACTAACAATAACCCTACCCCTAACCTGAACCCTAACCCCTAACCCTAAGCCTAACCCTAACCCTAACCCTTAGGCTTTCCCTAACCCTAACCCTAACCCTTACCCTAACCCTAACCCTAACCCTAAACCTAAACCTAACGCTAATCCTAACGCTAACCCTAACCCTAAACCTAACCCTACCCCTTACTCTTACCCTAACACTAAACCAAACCCTAATCCTAACCCTAACCCTAACCCTTACCCTTACCCTAACCATATCCCTACCCCTAACCCAAACTCTTACCCTTACCCTAACCCTAACCCTAACTTTTACCCTAACCCTAACACTAACCCTAAACCTTACCCTAACCCTAACCCTTACCCTTACCCTAAGCCCTAACCCTTACCATTACCTTAACGCTAAACATAACCCTTACCCTTACCGTAGCCCTAACTCTAACCCTAACCTTTACCCTAACCCTAACCCTAACCCTAACCCTTACCCTTACCCTAATCCTAACCCTAACCCTAAACCTAACCTTAACCCTTACACTTACCCTAACCCTAAACCTAAACATAAACCTAACCCTAACCATAATCCTAACCCTCACCCTTACCCTTAACCTAACTCTAACCCTAAAGCTAACCCTAAACCTAACCCCTAACCCTAACACTAACTCTAACTCTAACCCTACACCATAACCCTGACCCTGACCCTAAACCTAACCCTTGCCCTTATCCGAACCCCAATCCTAACCCTAACCCTAACCCTAAACCTAACCCTATCCCTAAACCTAACTCTAACCATAAACCTAACCCTAACACTTATCCTTACCCTTACCATAACCCTTACCGTAAACCTAACCCTAAACTTACCTTACCCTAACCCTAACCCTATCCCTAACCCTTACCCGAACCTTAACCCCTAACCCTAAACCTAACCCTAACTCTAACCCTTACCCTTACCCTAACCCTAACCCTAACCCTTACACTAACCCTAACCGTAACCTTTACCCTAATCCTAACCCTAATATTAAACACTAACCCTAACCTTAACCCTAACGCTCACCCTAACCTAACGCTAACCATAAACCTTACCCTTACACTAACCCTAACATTAAACTCTAACCCTAACGCTAACGCTAACGCTCATCCTAACCTAACCCTAACCATAACCCTTACCCTTACCCTAACCCTAACCCTAACCCTAACCCTAAACCTTACACTTACCCTAAACCTAACGCTAACCCTTACCCTAACACTAACCCTAACCCTAAACATTACCCTTACCTTAACCTTAACCCTAAACTTAACCCTAATCCTAACCCCTAAACCTAACCATAACCCTAAACCTTACCCTTACCCTAAACCTAACCCTAACCCCTAACCGTAACCCTAACCCTAACCCTTCCCCTTACCCTAATGCTAACTCTAACCCTTACCCTTACCCTTACCCTAACCCTAAACCTTACACTAACCCTAACCCTAACTCCTAAACTTAATGCTAACCCTAACCCTAAACCTAACCCTTACCCTTATCCTAACACTAGTCCTAATCCCAACCCTAACCCTAACACTTACCCTTACCCTAACCCTAACCCTAAACCTTAGCCTAACCCTAACCCTAACCTAACTCTAACACTTACCTTAACCCTAAACCTAACCCTAAACCTAACTCTAACCCTAATCCTAACCCTAAACCTTACCCTATCCCTAACTCTAAACCTAACCCTAACCCTAACCCTAACCCTAACCCTAACCCTAACACTTACCCTTATCCTAAACCTAGTCCAAAGGCTAACCCTAACCCTAACATTTACCCTTACCCTAACCTAACCCTTAACCTTAGCCTAATCGTAACCCTAACCCTAACCAAACCCCTAATCCTCACCCTAACACTAACCCTTACCCTAACCTTAACCCTAATCTTAACCCCAACCCTAAACCTAAGCCTAACCCTTACCCTTACCCTAACCCTAACCCTAAACCTAACTCTAACCCTAAACCTAACCCTAACCCTAATCCTAACCCTAACCATAACCCTAACCTTACTCTAACCCTAAACCCAAAACTAACCCTAACCCTAACCCTAACCCTAACCCTTACCCTTATCCTTACCCTAAACCTAACCTTAACCTAAACCTAAACATTAACCTTACGCTAACCCTAAACCTAACCCTTACCCTAACCGTTACCCTTTCCCTAACCCTAACCCTAACCCTAACCCTAACCTTTACCCTAACCCTAACACTAACCCTAAACCTTACCCGAATCCTTACCTAACCCTTACCCTTACACTTACCCTAATCCTAACCCTAACCCTAACCATAAACATTACCTTTACAGTAGCCCTATACCTATCCCTAAACCTAACCTGCAACCCTAACCCTAACTCTAACCCTAAAACTTATCCTTACCATGATCCTAACCCTAACCTTAACCCTAATCCTAACACTAACCCTAATCCTAACCCTGAACTTAATCCAAACCTAACCCTAACCCTAACCCTTACCCTAACCCTAACCCTAAGCGAAACCTAACCCTAACCCTAATCCTAACACTAACCCTTACCCTTACCCTAAACCTAACGCTAACCCTAACCCTAACCCTTATCCTTACCCTAACCCTAACCCTAACCATAACGCTAACCCTTACCCTTACCCTGACCCTAACCCTAACCCTAACCCTGATTTACACCTAACCCTAACCCTAGCCCTAACCCTAAACCTAAACCTAACCCTAATCCTAACGCTAACACTAACCCTAACCCTAAACTTAACCCTAACCCTAACCCTAACCCTAACCCTTACCCTAACCCTTACCCTAACCCTAAAGCAAACCCTAACCCTAAACCTAACCCTAACCCTTACCCTTACCCTAACCCTAACCCTAACCTTAATCCTAACCCTAACCCTAACATTAACCCTAAACCTCACCCTTACCCTTACCCTAACCCTAACCCTAAACCTAAAACTACCCCTAACCCTAACCCTTACGCTTACCCTAAACCTAAACCTAAACCTAACCCAAACCCTTACCCTTACCCTAACCCTAACCCTAAACTTAATGCTAACTCTACTTCTAAACCTAACCCTAACCCTTACACTAAACCTAACCCTAAACCTAACCCTTACCCTAAACCTAACCCTAACCCTAACCCTAATCCTTTTCCTTACCCTAACATTAACCCTAAATCTAACACTAACCCTAACCCTAAACCTAACCCTTACCCTAACCCTAACCTTAAACCAAACTCTAACTCTTATCCTAACCCTAACCCTAAACCTAAACCTTACCCTTACCCTAACCTTAACCTAACCTTAACCCCAACCCTAAACCTAAGCCTAACCCTAACCCTAACCATAACCCAAACCCATAATCCTAACCCTAACCCTAAACCCAATTCTAACTCTAAGCCTAACCCTAATCCTAACCCTAACCCTAAGCCTTAACCTTACTCTAACCCTAAACCCAAAACTAACCCTAACCCTAACCCTTACCCTTACCCTTACCCTAACCCTAACCCTAACCCTAAACATTACCTTTACCCTAGCCCTAAACCTAACCCTAACCCTAACCCGGAACCCTAACCCTAACTCTAACCCTAAAACTTACCCTTACCATAATCCTAACCCTAACCTTAACCCTAACCCTAACACTAATCCTAATCCTAAACATGACCCTAATCCAAACCCCAACTGTAACCCTAACCCTTACCCTAACCCTAACCCTTACCTAACCCTAACCCTAACCCTAATCCAAACACTAACCCTTACCCTAAACCTAACGCTAACCCTAACCCTAACCCTTATCCTTACCCTAACCCTAACCATAACCATAACGCTAACCCTTACCCTTACACTGACCCTAACCCTAACCCTAACCCTGAACTTAAACCTAACCCTAACCCTAACCCTAACCCTAAACCTAAACCTAATCCTAATCCTAACGCTAACACTAACCCTAACCCTAACCCTAACCCTAACCCTTACCCTTACCCTTAAAATAACCCTAAAGCAAACCCTAAACATAAGCCTAACCCTAACCGTTACCCTTACCCTAACCCTAACCGTACCCCTAACCCACACACTTACCCTTACTCTAACCCTAACCTTAACCCTAAACCTTACACTTACCCTAAACCTAACACAAACCCTTAACCTAACCCTAAACCTTACCTTAAGCCTTACCATAACCCTAACCCTAAACTCAACCCTAATTCTAACCCCTAAACCTAACCCTAACCCTAAACCTTACCCTTTCCCTAACCGTAAACCTAACCCCTAACCCTAACCCTAACCCTAACCCTAAACCTTACCCTTACCCTAACCCTAACCCTAACCTTAACCATAACCCTTACCCTAACATTAACCCTAAACCTCACCCTTACCCTAACCCAAACCCTTACCCTTACCCTAACCCTAACCCTTACGCTTAACCTAACCCTAACCCTAAACCTAACCCTAACCCTTACCATTAACCTAACCCTAACCCTAAACTTAATGCTAATTTTAATCCTAAACCTAACCCTAAACTTTACCCTAACCCTAACCCGACCCTAACCCTAATCCTTACCATAACCCTAACCCTAACCCTAAACCTAACCGTTACTCTTTCCCTAACCCTAAACCTAACACTAAACCTAAACCTTAACCTTACCCTTACCCTAACCCTAACCCTAATCCCAACCCTAACCCTAACCCTAACCCTTACCCTTACCCTTACCCTTACCCTAACCCTAACCCTAACCCTAATCCTAACCCTAACCCTAACCCGTACCCGTACCCTTACCCTAACCCTAACCCCAAACCTAAACCTAACCCTAACCCTTACCCTTACCCTTATCCTAACCCTAACCCTAAACCTAACCCTAAACCTTACACTTACCCTAACCCTAACCCTTAACATAACCCTAACCCTAACCTTAATCCTAACCCTCAACCTTACCCTTAACCTAACCCTAAACCTAACCGTAACCCTAACACTAACACTTATCCTAACCCTAACCCTATCCCTAACTCGAAACTTAACCCTAACCCTAAACCTAACCCTAACCCTTACCCTTACCCTAACCCTAACCATAACCATAACCCTAACCCTAACCCCTAACCCTAAAACTAATAGTAACCCTAAACCTAACTCTTACCCTTATCCTAACCCTAACCCTAAACCTAACCCTAAACCTTACCCTTATCCTAACCCTAACCCTAACCCTAACCTTACCCTAACCCTAACCCTTACCATAAACCTAACCCTAACCCGAAGCCTAACCCCTAACCCTAACCCTAAACCTCACCCTTACACTTCTCATAACCCTAACCCGAACCCGAACCCTAAACCTTACCCTTAACCTAAACATAACCCTAAACCTTAGCCTAACCCTAAACCTAACCCTAACACTAACCCAAACCCTTACCCTTAATTTAACCCAAACCCTAACCCTAACACTACCTCTAACCACTAACCCTAACCTAAACCTTACCCTTATCCTAACCCTAACCCTAACAATACCCCTACCCCTAACCCTTACCCTAACCCTAACCCTAACCCTTACCCTTACCCTTATACTAACCCTAACCCTAACCCTAAACCTAACCCTAACACTTACATTTACCCTAACCCTAACCCTTAACATAACCCTAACCCTAACCTTAATCCTAACCCTCAACCTTACCCTTAACCTAACCCTAAACCTAACCCTAACCCTAACCCTAACACTTACCCTAACCCTAACCCTAACCCTAACTCGAAACTTAACCCTAACCTAACCCTAAACCTAACCCTTACCCTTATCCTTACCCTAAACCTAACCTTAACCCTAAACCTAAACATTAACCTTACGCTAACCCTAAACCTAACCCTTACCCTAACCGTTACCCTTTCCGTAACCCTAACCCTAACCCTAACCCTAACCTTTACCCTAACCCTAACACTAACCCTAAACCTTACCCGAATCCTTACCTAACCCTTACCCTTACACTTACCCTAATCCTAACCCTAACCCTAACCATAAACATTACCTTTACAGTAGCCCTAAACCTATCCCTAAACCTAACCTGCAACCCTAACCCTAACTCTAAACCTAAAACTTATCCTTACCATGATCCTAACCCTAACCTTAACCCTAATCCTAACACTAACCCTAATCCTAACCCTGAACCTAATCCAAACCTAACCCTAACCCTAACCCTTACCCTAACCCTAACCCTAAGCGAAACCTAACCCTAACCCTAATCCTAACACTAACCCTTACCCTTACCCTAAACCTAACGCTAACCCTAACCCTAACCCTTATCCTTACCCTAACCCTAACCCTAACCATAACGCTAACCCTTACCCTTACCCTGACCCTAACCCTAACCCTAACCCTGATTTACACCTAACCCTAACCCTAGCCCTAACCCTAAACCTAAACCTAACCCTAATCCTAACGCTAACACTAACCCTAACCCTAAACTTAACCCTAACCCTAACCCTAACCCTAACCCTTACCCTAACCCTTACCCTAACCCTAAAGCAAACCCTAACCCTAAACCTAACCCTAACCCTTACCCTTACCCTAACCCTAACCCTAACCTTAATCCTAACCCTAACCCTAACATTAACCCTAAACCTCACCCTTACCCTTACCCTAACCCTAACCCTAAACCTAAAACTACCCCTAACCCTAACCCTTACGCTTACCCTAAACCTAACCCAAACCCTTACCCTTACCCTAACCCTAACCCTAAACTTAATGCTAACTCTACTTCTAAACCTAACCCTAACCCTTACACTAAACCTAACCCTAAACCTAACCCTTACCCTAAACCTAACCCTAACCCTAACCCTAATCCTTTTCCTTACCCTAACATTAACCCTAAATCTAACACTAACCCTAACCCTAAACCTAACCCTTACCCTAACCCTAACCTTAAACCAAACTCTAACTCTTATCCTAAACCTAACCCTAAACCTAAACCTTACCCTTACCCTAACCTTAACCTAACCTTAACCCCAACCCTAAACCTAAGCCTAACCCTAACCCTAACCATAACCCAAACCCATAATCCTAACCCTAACCCTAAACCCAATTCTAACTCTAAGCCTAACCCTAATCCTAACCCTAACCCTAACCCTTAACCTTACTCTAACCCTAAACCCAAAACTAACCCTAACCCTAACCCTTACCCTTACCCTTACCCTAACCCTAACCCTAACCCTAAACATTACCTTTACCCTAGCCCTAAACCTAACCCTAACCCTAACCCGGAACCCTAACCCTAACTCTAACCCTAAAACTTACCCTTACCATAATCCTAACCCTAACCTTAACCCTAACCCTAACACTAATCCTAATCCTAAACATGACCCTAATCCAAACCCCAACTGTAACCCTAACCCTTACCCTAACCCTAACCCTTACCTAACCCTAACCCTAACCCTAATCCAAACACTAACCCTTACCCTAAACCTAACGCTAACCCTAACCCTAACCCTTATCCTTACCCTAACCCTAACCATAACCATAACGCTAACCCTTACCCTTACACTGACCCTAACCCTAACCCTAACCCTGAACTTAAACCTAACCCTAACCCTAACCCTAACCCTAAACCTAAACCTAATCCTAATCCTAACGCTAACACTAACCCTAACCCTAACCCTAACCCTAACCCTTACCCTTACCCTTAAAATAACCCTAAAGCAAACCCTAAACATAAGCCTAACCCTAACCGTTACCCTTACCCTAACCCTAACCGTACCCCTAACCCACACACTTACCCTTACTCTAACCCTAACCTTAACCCTAAACCTTACACTTACCCTAAACCTAACACAAACCCTTAACCTAACCCTAAACCTTACCTTAAGCCTTACCATAACCCTAACCCTAAACTCAACCCTAATTCTAACCCCTAAACCTAACCCTAACCCTAAACCTTACCCTTACCCTAACCGTAAACCTAACCCCTAACCCTAACCGTAACCCTAACCCTAAACCTTACCCTTACCCTAACCCTAACCCTAACCTTAACCATAACCCTTACCCTAACATTAACCCTAAACCTCACCCTTACCCTAACCCAAACCCTTACCCTTACCCTAACCCTAACCCTTACGCTTAACCTAACCCTAACCCTAAACCTAACCCTAACCCTTACCATTAACCTAACCCTAACCCTAAACTTAATGCTAATTTTAATCCTAAACCTAACCCTAAACTTTACCCTAACCCTAACCCGACCCTAACCCTAATCCTTACCATAACCCTAACCCTAACCCTAAACCTAACCGTTACTCTTTCCCTAACCCTAAACCTAACACTAAACCTAAACCTTAACCTTACCCTTACCCTAACCCTAACCCTAATCCCAACCCTAACCCTAACCCTAACCCTTACCCTTACCCTTACCCTTACCCTAACCCTAACCCTAACCCTAATCCTAACCCTAACCCTAACCCGTACCCGTACCCTTACCCTAACCCTAACCCCAAACCTAAACCTAACCCTAACCCTTACCCTTACCCTTATCCTAACCCTAACCCTAAACCTAACCCTAAACCTTACACTTACCCTAACCCTAACCCTTAACATAACCCTAACCCTAACCTTAATCCTAACCCTCAACCTTACCCTTAACCTAACCCTAAACCTAACCGTAACCCTAACACTAACACTTATCCTAACCCTAACCCTATCCCTAACTCGAAACTTAACCCTAACCCTAAACCTAACCCTAACCCTTACCCTTACCCTAACCCTAACCATAACCATAACCCTAACCCTAACCCCTAACCCTAAAACTAATAGTAACCCTAAACCTAACTCTTACCCTTATCCTAACCCTAACCCTAAACCTAACCCTAAACCTTACCCTTATCCTAACCCTAACCCTAACCCTAACCTTACCCTAACCCTAACCCTTACCATAAACCTAACCCTAACCCGAAGCCTAACCCCTAACCCTAACCCTAAACCTCACCCTTACACTTCTCATAACCCTAACCCGAACCCGAACCCTAAACCTTACCCTTAACCTAAACATAACCCTAAACCTTAGCCTAACCCTAAACCTAACCCTAACACTAACCCAAACCCTTACCCTTAATTTAACCCAAACCCTAACCCTAACACTACCTCTAACCACTAACCCTAACCTAAACCTTACCCTTATCCTAACCCTAACCCTAACAATACCCCTACCCCTAACCCTTACCCTAACCCTAACCCTAACCCTTACCCTTACCCTTATACTAACCCTAACCCTAACCCTAAACCTAACCCTAACACTTACATTTACCCTAACCCTAACCCTTAACATAACCCTAACCCTAACCTTAATCCTAACCCTCAACCTTACCCTTAACCTAACCCTAAACCTAACCCTAACCCTAACCCTAACACTTACCCTAACCCTAACCCTAACTCGAAACTTAACCCTAACCTAACCCTAAACCTAACCCTTACCCTTATCCTTACCCTAAACCTAACCTTAACCCTAAACCTAAACATTAACCTTACGCTAACCCTAAACCTAACCCTTACCCTAACCGTTACCCTTTCCGTAACCCTAACCCTAACCCTAACCTTTACCCTAACCCTAACACTAACCCTAAACCTTACCCGAATCCTTACCTAACCCTTACCCTTACACTTACCCTAATCCTAACCCTAACCCTAACCATAAACATTACCTTTACAGTAGCCCTAAACCTATCCCTAAACCTAACCTGCAACCCTAACCCTAACTCTAACCCTAAAACTTATCCTTACCATGATCCTAACCCTAACCTTAACCCTAATCCTAACACTAACCCTAATCCTAACCCTGAACCTAATCCAAACCTAACCCTAACCCTAACCCTTACCCTAACCCTAACCCTAAGCGAAACCTAACCCTAACCCTAATCCTAACACTAACCCTTACCCTTACCCTAAACCTAACGCTAACCCTAACCCTAACCCTTATCCTTACCCTAACCCTAACCCTAACCATAACGCGAACCCTTACCCTTACCCTGACCCTAACCCTAACCCTAACCCTGATTTACACCTAACCCTAACCCTAGCCCTAACCCTAAACCTAAACCTAACCCTAATCCTAACGCTAACACTAACCCTAACCCTAAACTTAACCCTAACCCTAACCCTAACCCTAACCCTTACCCTAACCCTTACCCTAACCCTAAAGCAAACCCTAACCCTAAACCTAACCCTAACCCTTACCCTTACCCTAACCCTAACCCTAACCTTAATCCTAACCCTAACCCTAACATTAACCCTAAACCTCACCCTTACCCTTACCCTAACCCTAACCCTAAACCTAAAACTACCCCTAACCCTAACCCTTACGCTTACCCTAAACCTAACCCAAACCCTTACCCTTACCCTAACCCTAACCCTAAACTTAATGCTAACTCTACTTCTAAACCTAACCCTAACCCTTACACTAAACCTAACCCTAAACCTAACCCTTACCCTAAACCTAACCCTAACCCTAACCCTAATCCTTTTCCTTACCCTAACATTAACCCTAAATCTAACACTAACCCTAACCCTAAACCTAACCCTTACCCTAACCCTAACCTTAAACCAAACTCTAACTCTTATCCTAACCCTAACCCTAAACCTAAACCTTACCCTTACCCTAACCTTAACCTAACCTTAACCCCAACCCTAAACCTAAGCCTAACCCTAACCCTAACCATAACCCAAACCCATAATCCTAACCCTAACCCTAAACCCAATTCTAACTCTAAGCCTAACCCTAATCCTAACCCTAACCCTAACCCTTAACCTTACTCTAACCCTAAACCCAAAACTAACCCTAACCCTAACCCTTACCCTTACCCTTACCCTAACCCTAACCCTAACCCTAAACATTACCTTTACCCTAGCCCTAAACCTAACCCTAACCCTAACCCGGAACCCTAACCCTAACTCTAACCCTAAAACTTACCCTTACCATAATCCTAACCCTAACCTTAACCCTAACCCTAACACTAATCCTAATCCTAAACATGACCCTAATCCAAACCCCAACTGTAACCCTAACCCTTACCCTAACCCTAACCCTTACCTAACCCTAACCCTAACCCTAATCCAAACACTAACCCTTACCCTAAACCTAACGCTAACCCTAACCCTAACCCTTATCCTTACCCTAACCCTAACCATAACCATAACGCTAACCCTTACCCTTACACTGACCCTAACCCTAACCCTAACCCTGAACTTAAACCTAACCCTAACCCTAACCCTAACCCTAAACCTAAACCTAATCCTAATCCTAACGCTAACACTAACCCTAACCCTAAACTTCACCCTAACCCTAACCCTAACCCTAACCCTTACCCTTACCCTTAAAATAACCCTAAAGCAAACCCTAAACATAAGCCTAACCCTAACCGTTACCCTTACCCTAACCCTAACCGTACCCCTAACCCACACACTTACCCTTACTCTAACCCTAACCTTAACCCTAAACCTTACACTTACCCTAAACCTAACACTAACCCTTAACCTTACCCTTACCCTAACCCTAAACCTAACCCCTAACCCTAACCCTAACCCTAAACCTTACCCTTACCCTAACCCTAACCCTAACCTTAACCATAACCCTTACCCTAACATTAACCCTAAACCTCACCCTTACCCTAACCCAAACCCTTACCCTTACCCTAACCCTAACCCTTACGCTTAACCTAACCCTAACCCTAAACCTAACCCTAACCCTTACCCTTAACCTAACCCTAACCCTAAACTTAATGCTAATTTTAATCCTAAACCTAACCCTAAACTTTACCCTAACCCTAACCTGACCCTAACCCTAATCCTTACCATAACACTAACCCTAACCCTAAACCTAACCGTTACTCTTTCCCTAACCCTAAACCTAACACTAAACCTAAACCTTAACCTTACCCTTACCCTAACCCTAACCCTAATCCCAACCCTAACCCTAACCCTAACCCTAACCCTAACCCTTACCCTTACCCTTACCCTAACGCTAACCCTAACCCTAATCCTAACCCTAACCCTAACCCGTACCCGTACCCTTACCCTAACCCTAACCCCAAACCTAAACTTAACCCTAACCCTTACCCTTACCCTTATCCTAACCCTAACCCTAAACCTAACCCTAAACCTTACACTTACCCTAACCCTAACCCTTAACATAACCCTAACCCTAACCTTAATCCTAACCCTCAACCTTACCCTTAACCTAACCTTAAACCTAACCGTAACCCTAACACTAACACTTATCCTAACCCTAACCCTAACTCGAAACTTAACCCTAACCCTAAACCTAACCCTAACCCTTACCCTTACCCTAACCCTAACCATAACCATAACCCTAACCCTAACCCTAACCCCTAACCCTAAAACTAATAGTAACCCTAAACCTAACTCTTACCCTTATCCTAACCCTAACCCTAAACCTAACCCTAAACCTTACCCTTACCCTAACCCTAACCCTAACCCTAACCTTACCCTAACCCTAACCCTTACCATAAACCTAACCCTAACCCGAAGCCTAACCCCTAACCCTAACCCTAAACCTCACCCTTACACTTCTCATAACCCTAACCCGAACCCGAACCCTAAACCTTACCCTTAACCTAAACATAACCCTAAACCTTAGCCTAACCCTAAACCTAACCCTAACACTAACCCAAACCCTTACCCTTAATTTAACCCAAACCCTAACCCTAACACTACCTCTAACCACTAACCCTAACCTAAACCTTACCCTTATCCTAACCCTAACCCTAACAATACCCCTACCCCTAACCCTTACCCTAACCCTAACCCTAACCCTTACCCTTACCCTTATACTAACCCTAACCCTAAACCTAACCCTAACACTTACACTTACCCTAACCCTAACCCTTAACATAACCCTAACCCTAACCTTAATCCTAACCCTCAACCTTACCCTTAACCTAACCCTAAACCTAACCCTAACCCTAACCCTAACACTTACCCTAACCCTAACCCTAACCCTAACTCGAAAGTTAACCCTAACCCTAACCCTAAACCTAACCCTTACCCTTACCCTAAACCTAACCCTAACCCTAACCCTAACCCCTAACCCTAAAACTAATCCTAACCCTAAACCTAACTCTTACCCTTATCCTAACCCTAACCCTAAACCTAATCCTAACCCTTACCCTTACCCTAACCCTAACCCTAAACCTAACCTTAACCTAACCCTAACCCTTACCATAAACCTAACCCTAACCCGAAGCCTAACCCCTAACCCTAACCCTAAACCTCACCCTTACTCTTCTCATAACCCTAACCCTAACCCGAACCCTAAACCTTCCCCTTAACCTAAACATAACCCTAACCCTTAGCCTAACCCTAACCCTAACCCTAACACTAACCCAAACCCTTACCCTTAATTTAACCCAAACCCTAACCCTAACACTACCTCTAACCACTAACCCTAACCTAAACCTTACCCTTATGCTAACCCTAACCCTAACAATACCCCTACCCCTAACCCTAACACATACCCGAACCCTAACCCTAACCCTAACCCTTACCCTAAACCTAACCCTAACCCTAACACTAACCCTAACCCTTACCGTAACCCCTCACCCTAACACTAAACCTAAACCTTAACCTTACGCTAACTGTAACACTAACACTTACTCTTAGGCTAACCCTAACCCTAACCCTAACCCTAACCCTAACGATAACCCCAACCCTAAACCTAACCCTAACACTAACCCTACCCCCTAACCCTCACCCGAACCCTAACCCTTACTCTTACCCTAACCCTAACCCTAAACTTAACCCTAAACCTAACACTAACC
>JANJXV010001690.1:0-86930 GCA_024803745.1 Megascapheus bottae
ATTGACTTCACACACCTCCATTCTCTGACTTCACACACCTCCATCTTGACTTCACACTCTTCCATTCTGTGACTTCACACACCTCCATTCTATGACTTCACACACCTCCCTTCTATGAATTCACACCCCTCCATTCTGTGACTTCACACACCTCCATTGTATGACTTCACACACCTCCATTCTGTGACTTCACACACCTCCATTCTCAGTTCACACACCTCCATTCTGTGACTTCACACACCTCCATTCTGTGACTTCCACACCTCCATTCTATGACTTAACACACCTCCATTCTATGACTTCACACCCCTCCAATCTATGACTTCACACACCACCATTCTGTGACTTCACACACCTCCATTCTATGACTTCACACACCTCCATTCTTTCACTTCACCACCTCCATTCTATGACTTGACACACCTCCATTCTATGACTTCATACACCTGCATTGTGACTTCACCCACCTCAATTCTATGAGTTCACACACCTGCATTATGACTTCACACACATCCATTGTATGACTTCACACACCTCCATTCTATGACTTCACACACCTCCATTCTATGACTTCACACATCTCCATTCTGACTTCACACACCTCCATTCTATGATTTCACACACTTCGATTCTATGACTTCACACACCTCCATTCTATGACTTCACACACCTCGTTTCTGAGTTGACACACCTGCTTTCTGTGATTTCACACACCTCCAATCTGAGTTCACACACCTCCAGTCTATGACTTCACACACCTCCCTTCTTTGACATCAAAAACCACCATTCTATGACTTCACACACCTCCATTTTCACTTCACACACCTCCATTCTACGAGTTCACACACTTCCATTCTGCCTTCACCCACCTCCATTCTATGACTTCACGCTGCTGCCTTCTGACTTCACACACATCCATTTATGAATTCACACACCACCATTTTGACATCACACACCTCCATTCTGTGACTTCACACACCTCCATTCTGTGACTTCACACACCTCCATTCTGTGACTTCACACACCTCCATTGTTTGACTTCAGACACCTCCATTCTTGGACTTCACACACCTCCATTCCATGACTTCACACACCTCCATTCTATGAGTTCACACACCTCCATTCTTTGAGTTCACACACCTCCATTTTGACTTCACACACCTCCATTCTGTGACTTCACACACCTCCATTCTGTGACTTCACACACCTCCATTCTGTGACTTCACACACCTCAATTGTTTGACTTCAGACACCTCCATTCTTGGACTTCACACACCTCCATTCCATGACTTCACACACCTCCATTCTATGAGTTCACACACCTCCATTCTTTGAGTTCACACACCTCCATTTTGACTTCACACACCTCCATTCTGTAACTTCACACACTTCCATTGTGACGTCACACACCTCCATTCTACGAGTTCACAAACCTCCATTTTATGACTTCACACACCTCCATTCTGACTTCACACACCTGCATTCTATGACTTCACAGACCTCGAATCTGTGACTTCACTCACCTCCATTCTGTGAATTCACAAAACTCCATTCTATGATTTCACACACCTCCATACTATGACTTCACACACCACCATCTATTACATCACACACCTCCATTCTGAGTTCACACAACTCCATTCGGTGACTTTACACACCTCCATTCTTACTTCACAAACCTCCATTCTATGACTTCACACACTTCCATTCTATGACTTCGCACCTCCATTCTGTGACTTCTCAAACCTCCATTTTGAGTTCACACACCTCCATTCTGTGACTTCACACACCTCCATTCTATGACTTCACACACTTCCATTCTAGGACTTCACACACCTCCATTCTGTGACTTCACACACCTCCATTCTTACTTCACACACCTCCATTCTATGACTTCACACACTTCCATTCTATGACTTCACACACCTCCATTCTAGGACTTCACACACCTCCATTCTGTGACTTCACACACCTCCATTCTCAGTTCACACACCTCCATTCTGTGACTTCATACACCTCCAATCTGACTTCACACAGCTCCATTCTATGACTTCATACACCTCCATTCTGTGACTTCACACACCTCCATTCTATGACTTCACATACCTCCATTGTGACTTCACACACCTCCATTCTATGAGTTCACACACCTCCATTCTGACTTCACACACCTCCATTCTATGACTTCACACTCCTCCATTCTGACATCACACACCTCCATTCTATGACTTCATTCAACTCCATTCTGACTTCACACACCTCCATTCTATGACTTCACACACCTCCATTCTGTGACTTCACACACCTCCATTCTGTGACTTCACACACCTCCATTCTGTGACTTCACACACCTCCAATCTGACTTCACACAGCTCCATTCTATGACTTCACACATCTCCATTCTATGACTTCACACACCTCCATTCTATGACTTCACACATCTCCATTGTGACTTCACACACCTCCATTCTATGAGTTCACACACCTCCATTCTGACTTCACACACCTCCATTCTATGACTTCACACAACTCCATTCTGACTTCACACACCTCCATTCTATGACTTCACACAACTCCATTCTGACTTCACACACCTCCATTCTGTGACTTCACACACCTCCATTCCATGACTTCGCACACCTCCATTCGATGACTTCACACACCTCCATTCTTAGACTTCACACACCTCCTTTCTTTGAGTTCACAAACCTCCATTTGTGACTCTACACACCACCTTTTTGACTTCACACACCTCCATTCTGTGACTTCACACACCTCCATTCTATATCTTCACACACCTCCATTGTGAATTAACACACCTCCATTCTATGAGTTCACACACCTCCATTCTAACCTCACAGACCTCCATTCTAACACTTCACACTCCGCCATTCTGACTTCACACTCCTCCATTCTGTGAATTCACAAAACTCCATTCTATCATTTCACACACCTCCATACTATGACTTCACACACCACCATCTATGACATCACACACCTCCATTCTGAGTTCACAAACCTCCATTCTTTGACTTCACATACCTCCATTCTGACTTCACACACCAATGTATGACTTCACACACCTCCATTCTGTAACTTCACACACTTCCATTGTGACGTCACACACCTCCATTCTACGAGTTCACAAACCTCCATTTTATGACTTCACACACCTCCATTCTGACTTCACACACCTGCATTCTATGACTTCACAGACCTCGAACCTGTGACTTCACTCACCTCCATTCTGTGAATTCACAAAACTCCATTCTATGATTTCACACACCTCCATACTATGACTTCACACACCACCATCTATGACATCACACACCTCCATTCTGAGTTCACACAACTCCATTCGGTGACTTCACACACCTCCATTCTTACTTCACAAACCTCCATTCTATGACTTCACACACTTCCATTCTATGACTTCACACACCTCCATTCTGTGACTTCTCACACCTCCATTTTGAGTTCACACACCTCCATTCTGTGACTTCACACACCTCCATTCTATGACTTCACACACTTCCATTCTAGGACTTCACACACCTCCATTCTGTGACTTCACACACCTCCATTCTTACTTCACACACCTCCATTCTATGACTTCACACACTTCCATTCTATGACTTCACACTCCTCCATTCTGACTTCACACAGCTCCATTCTGTGACTTCACACACCTCCATTCTATGACTTCACACACCTCCATTCTATGACTTCACATACCTCATTTCGGAGTTGACACACCTCCATTCTTTGACTTCACATACCTCCAGTCTGACTTCATACACCTCCATTCTATGACTTCACACACATCCATTCTGTGACTTCAAAAACCACCATTCTATGAATTCACACATCTCCATTGTGACTTCACACACCTCCATTCTATGAGTTCACACAGCTCCATTCTGACTTCACACACCTCCATTCTATGACTTCGTACACCTCTATTCTGACTTCACACCCCTCCATTCTGTGCCTTCACACACCTCCACTCTGTGACTTTACACACCTCCATTCTGTGACTTCACACACCTCCCTTCTGTGACTTCACACACCTCCATTCTTTGACTTCACACACCTCCATTCTAAGACTTCACAAACCTCAATTCTATGACTTCACACACTTCCATTGTTTGACATCATACACCTCCATTCTTTGACATCACACAACTCCGTTCCATGAATTCACACACCTCCATTCTATGAGTTCACATACCTCTATTCTATGAGTTCACACACCTTCACTTTTACTTCAGCAACATCCATTCTATGACTTCAGACACCTCCATTCTATGACTTCACACACCTCCCTTCTATGAATTCACACACTTCCATTCTATGACTTCACACACCTCCATTCTGTGTCTTCACACACCTCCACTCTGAGTTCACACACCTCCATTCTGTGTCTTCACACACCTCCATTCTGTGACTTCACACACCTCCTTCTATGACTTCACACACCTCCATTCTGTGATTTCACACACCTCAAATCTGAGTTCACACACCTCCATACTGTGACTTCACACACCTGCATTCTGACTTCACACACCGCCATTCTCTGACTTCACACACCTCCATTCTATGACTTCACACACCTCCATTCTGTAACTTCTCACACTTCCAATGTTTGACTTCACACACCTCCATTCCATGACTTCATACACCTCCATTCTATGATTTCAAACACATCCATTCTTTGACTTCACACACCTCCATTCTGACTTCACACACCTCCATTCTGTGACTTCACACACCTCCATTCTCTGACTTCACACACCTCCATTTTGACTTCACACACTTCCATTCTGTGACTTCACACACATCCATTCTTTGACTTCACACACCACAATTTTGACTTCACACAAGTCCATTCATTGACTTCACACACCTCCATTCTCTGACTTCACACACCTCCATTTTGACTTCACACACTTCCATTCTGTGACTTCACACTCCTCCATTCTATGACTTCACACACCTCCCTTCTATGAATTCACACACCTCCATTCTGTGACTTCACACACCTCCATTGTGAGTTCACCCACTTCCATTCTGTGTCTTCACACACCTCCATTCTGTGACTTCACACACCTCCATTATGTGACTTCACACACCTCCATTCTATGACTTCACACACCTCACTTCTATGAATTCACACCCCTCCATTCTGTGACCTCACACACCTCCATTGTATGACTTCACACACCTCCATTCTGTGACTTCACACACCTCCATTCTCAGTTCACACACCTCCATTCTGTGACCTCACACACCTCCATTCTGTGACTTCCACACCTCCATTCTATGACTTCACACCCCTCCAATCTATGACTTCACACACCACCATTCTGTGACTTCACACACCTCCATTCTATGACTTGACACACCTCCATTCTTTCACTTCACCACCTCCATTCTATGACTTCACACACCTCCCTTCTATGATTTCATACACCTGCATTGTGACTTCACCCACCTCAATTCTATGAGTTCACACACCTGCATTATGACTTCACACACATCCATTGTATGACTTCACACACCTCCATTCTATGACTTCACACACCTCCATTCTATGACTTCACACATCTCCATTCTGACTTCACACACCTCCATTCTATGATTTCACACACTTCGATTCTATGACTTCACACACCTCCATTCCATGACTTCACACACCTCGTTTCTGAGTTGACACACCTGCTTTCTGTGATTTCACACACCTCCAATCTGAGTTCACACACCTCCAGTCTATGACTTCACATGCCTCCTTTCTTTGACATAAAAAACCACCATTCTATGACTTCACACACCTCCATTTTCACTTCACACACCTCCATTCTACGAGTTCACACACTTCCATTCTGCCTTCACCCACCTCCATTCTATGACTTCACTCTGCTGCCTTCTGACTTCACACACCTCCATTTATGAATTCACACACCACCATTTTGACTTCACACACCTCCATTCTGTGACTTCACACACCTCCATTGTTTGACTTCAGACACCTCCATTCTTGGACTTCACACACCTCCATTCCATGACTTCACACAGCTCCATTCTATGAGTTCACACACCTCCATTCTTTGAGTTCACACACCTCCATTTTGACTTCACACACCTCCATTCTATGACTTCACACACCTTCATTCTATGACTTCACACACCTTCATTCCTACTTCAGAAACATCCATTCTATGACTGCACACACCTCCATTCGATGACTTCACACACCTCCATTCTGAACTTACACAGGTCCATTCTATGACGTCACACACATCCATTCTGTGACTTCACACACTTCCATTCTATGACTTCACACACCTTCATTCTTACTTCACAAACATCCAATCTGTGACTTCACACACCTCCATTCTATGACTTCACACACCTCCATTCTGTGACTTCACACACCTCCATTCTATGTCTTCACACACCTCCATTGTGACTTCACACACCCCCATTCTATGAGTTCACACACCTCCATTCTAACTTCACACACCTCCATTCTATGACTTCACTCTCCGCCATTCTGACTTCACACTCCTCCATTCTGTGAATTCACAAAACTCCATTCTATGATTTCACACACCTCCATACTATGACTTCACACACCTCCATCTATGACTTCACACACCTCCATTCTGAGTTCACACACCTCAATTCTGTGACTTCACACACCTCCATTCTGACTTCACACACCAATGTATGACTTCACACACCTCCATTCTGTGACTTCACACACTTCCATTGTGACGACACACACCTCCATTCTATGAATTCACACACCTCTATTCTATGACTTCACATACCTCCATTCTGACTTCACACACCTCCAATCTATGACTTCACAGACCTCGAATCTCTGACTTCACTCACCTCCATTCTATGACTTCACACTGCTCCATTCTATGACTTCCCACACCTCCTTTCTATGACTTCACCCACCTCTATTCTATGACTTCACACCTCGATTCTGACTTCAGATACCTCCATTCTGTGACTTCACACACCTCCATTCTATGACTTCAAACACCTCCATTCTCTGACTTCACACACCTCCATTCTGAGCTCACACAACTCCATTCGGTGACTTCACACACCTCCATTCTTACTTCACAAACCTCCATTCTATGACTTCACACACTTCCATTCTATGACTTCACACACCTCCATTCTATGAGTTCACACACCTGCATTGTGACTTCACACACCTCCATTATCTGACTTCACACACATCCATTCTGACTTCACACACCTCCATTCTGTCTTCACACACATGAATTCTGTGACTTCACACACCTCCATTCTATGATTTCACAAACCTCCATTCTATGACTTCACAGACCTCCATTCTATGACTTCACACACCTCATTTATGAGTTCACACACATCCATTCTGTGACTTCACACACCTCCATTTTGACTTCATACACCTCCATTCTATGAGTTCACACACCTCCATTCTGACTTCACACACTTCCATTCTATGACTTCACACAGCTCCATTCTGACTTCACACACCTCCATTCTATGACTTCGCACACCTCTATTCTGACTTCACACACCTGCATTCTATGACTTCACAAACCTCCATTCTGTGACTTCAAACACCTCCACTCTGTGACTTTACACACCTCCATTCTGTGACTTCACACACCTCCATTCTCTGATTTCACACACAATCCATTCTATGACTTCACAAACCTCCATTCTTTGATTTCACACACCTCCATCCTATGACTTCACACACCTCCCTTGTGACTTCACACAGCTCCATTCTGTGACTTCACACAGCTCCATTCTGTGACTTCACACACCTCCATACTATGACTTCCCTACACCTTCAATCTATGACTTCACACACCTCCATTCTATGACGTCACACGCTTCCAATCTATGACTTCACACACCTCCATTCTATGACTTCACACACCTCCATTCTATGACTTCACACACCTGCATTCTGACTTCACACACCTCCATTCTCTGATTTCACACACCCCCATTCTATGACTTCACACACCTCCATTGTGACTTCACACACCTCCATACTATGAGTTCATACACCTCCATTCTGACTTCACAAACCTCCATTCTATGACTTCACAGACTTTGAATATGTGACTTCACTCACCTCCACTCTATGACTTCACACGTCTCCATTCTATGACTTCCCACACCTCCTTTCCATGACTTCACCCACCCCCATTCTATGACTTCACTCCTCCATTCTGACTTCACACACCTCCATTCTGTGACTTCACACACCTCCATTCTATGAGTTCACACACCTCCATTTTGACTTCACACACCTCCATTCTATGACTTCACACACCTTCATTCTTACTTCAGAAACATCCATTCTATGATTTCACACACCTCCATCCTATGACTTCACACACCTCCATTCTATGACTTCACACCTCCATTCTGTGACTTCACACACCTCCATTCTCTGTCTTCACACACCTCCATTGTGACTTCACACACGTCCATTCTATGAGTTCACACCCCTCCATTCTGACTTCACACACCTCCATTCTATGACTTCACACTCCTCCATTCTGACTTCACACAGCTCCATTCTGTGACTTCACACACCTCCATTGTGATTTCACCCACTTCCATTCTGTGACTTCACACACCTCCATTCTGTCACTTCACACCCCTCAATTCTGTGACTTCACACACCTCCATTCTATGACTTCACACACCTCCATTCTATGAATTCACACACCTCCATTCTGTGACTTCACACACCTCCATTGTATGACTTCGCACACCTCTATTCTGTGACTTCACACACCTCCTTTCTGAGTTCACACAACTCCATTCTATGACTTCACACACCTGCATTGTGACTTCACCCACCTCCATTCTATGAGTTCACACACCTGCATTGTGACTTCACACACCTCAATTCTATGACTTCACACATCTCCATTCTGACTTCACACACCTCCATGCTGTGACTTCACACAGCTCCATTCTATGACTTCACACACCTCCATTCTTTGACTTCACACACCTCCATTCTATGACTTCACACACCTCCACTGTGACTTCACAGAACTCCATTCTGTGACTTCAAACACCTCCCTCTGTGACTTCACACACCTCCAATTTATGACTTCACACACTTCCAATCTATGACTTCACACACCTCCATTCTATGACTTCACACACCTGCATTCTGACTTCACACACCTCCATTCTCTGACTTCACACACCTCCATTCTATGACTTCACACACCTCCATTCTATGACTTCACACACCTCCATTCTGTAACTTCACACACTTCCAATGTTTGACTTCACACACCACCATTCCATGACTTCATACACCTCCATTCTATGACTTCAAACACATCCATTCTTTGACTTCACACACCTCCATTTTGACTTCACACACCTCCATTCTTTGACTCCACACACATCCATTCTTTGACTTCACACACCACAATTTTGACTTCACACGAGTCCATTCATTGACTTCACACACCTCCATTCTCTGACTTCACACACCTCCAATTTGACTTCACACACTTCCATTCTGTGACTTCACACACCTCCAATCTATGACTTCACACACCTCCCTTCTATGAATTCACACACCTCCATTCTGTGACTTCACACACCTCCATTGTGAGTTCACCCACTTCCATTCTGTGTCTTCATACACCTCCATTCTGTGACTTCACACACTTCCATTATGTGACTTCACACACCTCCATTCTATGACTTCACACACCTCCCTTCTATGAATTCACACCCCTCCATTCTGTGACTTCACACACCTCCATTGTATGACTTCACACACCTCCATTCTGTGACTTCACACACCTCCATTCTCAGTTCACACACCTCCATTCTGTGACTTCACACACCTCCATTCTGTGACTTCACACACCACAATTTTGACTTCACACAAGTCCATTCATTGACTTCACACACCTCCATTCTCTGACTTCACACACCTCCATTTTGACTTCACACACTTCCATTCTGTGACTTCACACACCTCCATTCTATGACTTCACACACCTCCCTTCTATGAATGCACACACCTCCATTCTGTGACTTCACACACCTCCATTGTGAGTTCACCCACTTCCATTCTGTGTCTTCTCACACCTCCATTCTGTGACTTCACACACCTCCATTATGTGACTTCACACACCTCCATTCTATGACTTCACACACCTCCCTTCTATGAATTCACACCCCTCCATTCGGTGACTTCACACAGCTCCATTGTATAACTTCACCCACCTCCATTCTGTGACTTCACACACCTCCATTCTCAGTTCACACACCTCCATTCTGTGACTTACACACCTCCATTCTATGACTTAACACACCTCCATTCTATGACTTCACACCCCTCCCTTCTATGACTTCACACACCACCATTCTGTGACTTCACACACCTCCATTCTATGACTTCACACACCTCCATTCTGTCACTTCAACACCTCCATTCTACGACTTCACACACCTCCATTCTATGACTTCACACACCTGCATTGTGACTTCACACACCTCCATTATCTGACTTCACACACCTCCATTCTGTCTTCACACACCTCCATTCTGTCTTCACAAACCTCCATTCTGTGACTTCACACACCTCCATTCTATGATTTCACACACCTCCATTCTATGACTTCACAGACCTCCATTCTATGACTTCACACACCTCCTTTCTGAGTTCACACACATCCATTCTGTGACTTCACACACCTCCAATGTGACTTCATACACCTCCATTCTATGAGTTCACACACCTCCATTCTGTCTTCACACACATCCATTCTATGACTTCACACAGCTCCATTCTGACTTCACACACCTCCATTCTTGACTTCGAACACCTCTATTCTGACTTCACACACCTGCATTCTGTGACTTCACACACCTCCATTCTATGACTTCACAAACCTCCACTCTGTGACTTACACACCACCATTCTGTGACTTCACACACCTAATTTCTGTGATTTCACACACAATCCATTCTATGACTTCACAAACCTCCATTCTTTGATTTCACACACCTCCATCCTATGACTTCACACACCTCCATTGTGACTTCACACAACTCCATTCTGTGACTTCACACACCTCCATTTCTGTGACTTCACACACCTCCATACTATGACTTCCCCACACCTTCAATCTATGACTTCACACACCTCCCTTCTATGACTTCACACGCTTCCAATCTATGACTTCACACACCTCCATTCTATGACTTCACACACCTCCATTCTATGACTTTACACACCTGCATTCTGACTTCACACACCTCCATTCTCTGATTTCACACACCCCCATTCTATGACTTCACACACCTCCATTGTGACTTCACACACCTCCATTCTATGAGTTCATACACCTCCATTCTGACTTCACAAACCTCCATTCTATGACTTCACAGACTTTGAATATGTGACTTCACTCACCTCCACTCTATGACTTCACACTTCTCCATTCTATGACTTCCCACACCTGCTTTCCATGATTCACCCACCCCCATTCCATGACTTCACACCTCCATTCTGACTTCACACACCTCCATTTTGTGACTTCACACACCTCCATTCTATGAGTTCACACACCTCCATTTTGACTTCACACACCTCCATTCTATGACTTCACACACCTTCATTCTTATTACTGAAACATCCATTCTATGACTTCACACACCTCCATTCTATGAGTTCACACACCTCCATTCTATGACTTCACACACCTTCATTCTTACTTCAGAAACATCCATTCTATGATTTCACACACCTCCATCCTATGACTTCACACACCTCCATTCTATGACTTCACACCTCCATTCTGTGACTTCACACACCTCCATTCTCTGTCTTCACACACCTCCATTGTGACTTCACACACGTCCATTCTATGAGTTCACACACCTCCATTCTGACTTCACACACCTCCATTCTATGACTTCACACTCCTCCATTCTGACTTCACACAGCTCCATTCTGTGACTTCACACACCTCCATTGTGAGTTCACCCACTTCCATTCTGTGACTTCACACACCTCCATTCTATGACTTCACACACCTCCATTCTATGAATTCACACACCTCCACTCTGTGACTTCACACACCTCCATTGTATGACTTCACACACCTATATTCTGTGACTTCACACACCTCCTTTCTGAGTTCACACAACTCCATTCTATGACTTCACACACCTGCATTGTGACTTCACCCACCTCCATTCTATGAGTTCACACACCTGCATTGTGACTTCACACACCTCCATTCTATGACTTCACACATCTCCATTCTGCCTTCACACACCTCCATGCTGTGACTTCACACAGCTCCATTCTATGACTTCACACACCTCCATTCTTTGACTTCACACACCTCCATTCTATGACTTCACACACCTCCACTGTGACTTCACAGAACTCCATTCTGTGACTTCACACACCTCCCTCTGTGACTTCACACACCTCCAATTTATGACTTCACACACTTCCAATCTATGACTTCACACACCTCCATTCTCTGACTTCACACACCTCCATTCTATGACTTCACACACCTCCATTCTATGACTTCACACACCTCCATTCTGTAACTTCACACACTTCCAATGTTTGACTTCACACACCTCCATTCCATGACTTCATACACCTCCATTCTATGACTTCAAACACATCCATTCTTTGACTTCACACACCTCCATTTTGACTTCACACACCTCCATTCTGTGACTCCACACACATCCATTCTTTGACTTCACACACCACAATTTTGACTTCACACGAGTCCATTCATTGACTTCACACACCTCCATTCTCTGACTTCACACACCTCCAATTTGACTTCACACACTTCCATTCTGTGACTTCACACACCTCCAATCTATGACTTCACACACCTCCCTTCTATGAATTCACACACCTCCATTCTGTGACTTCACACACCTCCATTGTGATTTCACCCACTTCCATTCTGTGTCTTCACACACCTCCATTCTGTGACTTCACACACTTCCATTATGTGACTTCACACACCTCCATTCTATGATTTCACACACCTCCCTTCTATGAATTCACACCCCTCCATTCTGTGATTTCACACAGCTCCATTGTATGACTTCACCCACCTCCGTTCTGTGACTTCACACACCTCCATTCTCAGTTCACACACCTCCATTCTGTGACTTCACACACCTCCATTCTGTGCCTTACACACCTCCATTCTATGACTTAACACACCTCCATTCTATGACTTCACACCCCTCCATTCTATGACTTCACACACCACCATTCTGCGACTTCACACACCTCCATTCTATGACTTCACACACCTCCATTCTGTCACTTCAACACCTCCTTTCTATGACTTCACACACCTCCATTCTATGACTTCACACACCTGCATTGTGACTTCACACACCTCCATTATCTGACTTCACACACCTCCATTCTGTCTTCACACACCTCCATTCTGTCTTCACAAACCTCAATTCTGTGACTTCACACACCTCCATTCTATGATTTCACACACCTCCATTCTATGACTTCACAGACCTCCATTCTATGACTTCACACACCTCCTTTCTGAGTTCACACACATCCATTCTGTGACTTCACACACCTCCATTGTGACTTCATACACCTCCATTCTATGAGTTCACACACCTCCATTCTGTCTTCACACACATCCATTCTATGACTTCACACAGCTCCATTCTGACTTCACACACCTCCATTCTTGACTTCGAACACCTCTATTCTGACTTCACACACCTGCATTCTGTGACTTCACACACCTCCATTCTATGACTTCACAAACCTCCACTCTGTGACTTACACACCACCATTTTGTGACTTCACACACCTCCTTTCTGTGATTTCACACACAATCCATTCTATGACTTCACACACCTCCATTGTGACTTCACACAACTCCATTCTGTGACTTCACACACCTCCATTTCTGTGACTTCACACACCTCCATACTATGACTTCCCCACACCTTCAAACTATGACTTCACACACCTCCATTCTATGACTTCACACGCTTCCAATCTATGACTTCACACACCTCCATTCTATGACTTCACACACCTCCATTCTATGACTTTACACACCTGCATTCTGACTTCACACACCTCCAATCTCTGATTTCACACACCCCCATTCTATGACTTCACACACCTCCATTGTGACTTCACACACCTCCATTCTATGAGTTCATACACCTCCATTCTTACTTCACAAACCTCCATTCTATGACTTCACAGACTTTGAATATGTGACTTCACTCACCTCCACTCTATGACTTCACACTTCTCCATTCTATGACTTCCCACATCTCCTTTCCATGACTTCACCCACCCCCATTCTATGACTTCACACCTCCATTCTGACTTCACACACCTCCATTCTGTGACTTCACACACCTCCATTCTATAAGTTCACACACCTCCATTTTGACTTCACACACCTCCATTCTATGACTTCACACACCTTCATTCTTATTACTGAAACATCTATTCTATGACTTCACACACCTCCATTCTGTGACTTCACACACCTCCATTCTATGACTTCACACACCTCCATTCTGTGACTTCACACACCTCCATTCTCTGTCTTCACACACCTCCATTGTGACATCACACACGTCCATTCTATGAGTTCACACACCTCCATTCTGACTTCACACACCCCCATTCTATGACTTCACACTCCTACATTCTGACTTCACACAGCTCCACTCTGTGAATTCACAAAATTCCATTCTATGATTTCACACACCTCCATACTGTGACTTCACAAACCTCCATCTATGACTTCAAACAACTCCATTCTGAGTTCACACACCTCCATTCTTTGAGTTCACACACCTCCATTTTGACTTCACACACCTCCATTCTATGACTTCACACACCTTCATTCTATGACTTCACACACCTTCATTCCTACTTCAGAAACATCCATTCTATGACTGCACACACCTCCATTCGATGACTTCACACACCTCCATTCTGAACTTACACAGGTCCATTCTATGACGTCACACACATCCATTCTGTGACTTCACACACTTCCATTCTATGACTTCACACACCTTCATTCTTACTTCACAAACATCCAATCTGTGACTTCACACACCTCCATTCTATGACTTCACACACCTCCATTCTGTGACTTCACACACCTCCATTCTATGTCTTCACACACCTCCATTGTGACTTCACACACCCCCATTCTATGAGTTCACACACCTCCATTCTAACTTCACACACCTCCATTCTATGACTTCACTCTCCGCCATTCTGACTTCACACTCCTCCATTCTGTGAATTCACAAAACTCCATTCTATGATTTCACACACCTCCATACTATGACTTCACACACCTCCATCTATGACTTCACACACCTCCATTCTGAGTTCACACACCTCAATTCTGTGACTTCACACACCTCCATTCTGACTTCACACACCAATGTATGACTTCACACACCTCCATTCTGTGACTTCACACACTTCCATTGTGACGACACACACCTCCATTCTATGAATTCACACACCTCTATTCTATGACTTCACATACCTCCATTCTGACTTCACACACCTCCAATCTATGACTTCACAGACCTCGAATCTCTGACTTCACTCACCTCCATTCTATGACTTCACACTGCTCCATTCTATGACTTCCCACACCTCCTTTCTATGACTTCACCCAACTCTATTCTATGACTTCACACCTCGATTCTGACTTCAGATACCTCCATTCTGTGACTTCACACACCTCCATTCTATGACTTCAAACACCTCCATTCTCTGACTTCACACACCTCCATTCTGAGCTCACACAACTCCATTCGGTGACTTCACACACCTCCATTCTTACTTCACAAACCTCCATTCTATGACTTCACACACTTCCATTCTATGACTTCACACACCTCCATTCTATGAGTTCACCCACCTGCATTGTGACTTCACACACCTCCATTATCTGACTTCACACACATCCATTCTGACTTCACACACCTCCATTCTGTCTTCACACACATGAATTCTGTGACTTCACACACCTCCATTCTATGATTTCACAAACCTCCATTCTATGACTTCACAGACCTCCATTCTATGACTTCACACACCTCATTTATGAGTTCACACACATCCATTCTGTGACTTCACACACCTCCATTTTGACTTCATACACCTCCATTCTATGAGTTCACACACCTCCATTCTGACTTCCCACACTTCCATTCTATGACTTCACACAGCTCCATTCTGACTTCACACACCTCCATTCTATGACTTCGCACACCTCTATTCTGACTTCACACACCTGCATTCTATGACTTCACAAACCTCCATTCTGTGACTTCAAACACCTCCACTCTGTGACTTTACACACCTCCATTCTGTGACTTCACACACCTCCATTCTCTGATTTCACACACAATCCATTCTATGACTTCACAAACCTCCATTCTTTGATTTCACACACCTCCATCCTATGACTTCACACACCTCCCTTGTGACTTCACACAGCTCCATTCTGTGACTTCACACAGCTCCATTCTGTGACTTCACACACCTCCATACTATGACTTCCCTACACCTTCAATCTATGACTTCACACACCTCCATTCTATGACGTCACACGCTTCCAATCTATGACTTCACACACCTCCATTCTATGACTTCACACACCTCCATTCTATGACTTCACACACCTGCATTCTGACTTCACACACCTCCATTCTCTGATTTCACACACCCCCATTCTATGACTTCACACACCTCCATTGTGACTTCACACACCTCCATTCTATGAGTTCATACACCTCCATTCTGACTTCACAAACCTCCATTCTATGACTTCACAGACTTTGAATATGTGACTTCACTCACCTCCACTCTATGACTTCACACGTCTCCATTCTATGACTTCCCACACCTCCTTTCCATGACTTCACCCACCCCCATTCTATGACTTCACTCCTCCATTCTGACTTCACACACCTCCATTCTGTGACTTCACACACCTCCATTCTATGAGTTCACACACCTCCATTTTGACTTCACACACCTCCATTCTATGACTTCACACACCTTCATTCTTACTTCAGAAACATCCATTCTATGATTTCACACACCTCCATCCTATGACTTCACACACATCCATTCTATGACTTCACACCTCCATTCTGTGACTTCACACACCTCCATTCTCTGTCTTCACACACCTCCATTGTGACTTCACACACGTCCATTCTATGAGTTCACACACCTCCATTCTGACTTCACACACCTCCATTCTATGAATTCACACTCCTCCATTCTGACTTCACACAGCTCCATTCTGTGACTTCACACACCTCCATTGTGATTTCACCCACTTCCATTCTGTGACTTCACACACCTCCATTCTGTCACTTCACACCCCTCAATTCTGTGACTTCACACACCTCCATTCTATGACTTCACACACCTCCATTCTATGAATTCACACACCTCCATTCTGTGACTTCACACACCTCCATTGTATGACTTCACACACCTCTATTCTGTGACTTCACACACCTCCTTTCTGAGTTCACACAACTCCATTCTATGACTTCACACACCTGCATTGTGACTTCACCCACCTCCATTCTATGAGTTCACACACCTGCATTGTGACTTCACACACCTCAATTCTATGACTTCACACATCTCCATTCTGCCTTCACACACCTCCATGCTGTGACTTCACACAGCTCCATTCTATGACTTCACACACCTCCATTCTTTGACTTCACACACCTCCATTCTATGACTTCACACACCTCCACTGTGACTTCACAGAACTCCATTCTGTGACTTCAAACACCTCCCTCTGTGACTTCACACACCTCCAATTTATGACTTCACACACTTCCAATCTATGACTTCACACACCTCCATTCTATGACTTCACACACCTGCATTCTGACTTCACACACCTCCATTCTCTGACTTCACACACCTCCATTCTATGACTTCACACACCTCCATTCTATGACTTCACACACCTCCATTCTGTAACTTCACACACTTCCAATGTTTGACTTCACACACCACCATTCCATGACTTCATACACCTCCATTCTATGACTTCAAACACATCCATTCTTTGACTTCACACACCTCCATTTTGACTTCACACACCTCCATTCTTTGACTCCACACACATCCATTCTTTGACTTCACACACCACAATTTTGACTTCACACGAGTCCATTCATTGACTTCACACACCTCCATTCTCTGACTTCACACACCTCCAATTTGACTTCACACACTTCCATTCTGTGACTTCACACACCTCCAATCTATGACTTCACACACCTCCCTTCTATGAATTCACACACCTCCATTCTGTGACTTCACACACCTCCATTGTGAGTTCACCCACTTCCATTCTGTGTCTTCATACACCTCCATTCTGTGACTTCACACACTTCCATTATGTGACTTCACACACCTCCATTCTATGACTTCACACACCTCCCTTCTATGAATTCACACCCCTCCATTCTGTGACTTCACACACCTCCATTGTATGACTTCACACACCTCCATTCTGTGACTTCACACACCTCCATTCTCAGTTCACACACCTCCATTCTGTGACTTCACACACCTCCATTCTGTGACTTCACACACCACAATTTTGACTTCACACAAGTCCATTCATTGACTTCACACACCTCCATTCTCTGACTTCACACACCTCCATTTTGACTTCACACACTTCCATTCTGTGACTTCACACACCTCCATTCTATGACTTCACACACCTCCCTTCTATGAATGCACACACCTCCATTCTGTGACTTCACACACCTCCATTGTGAGTTCACCCACTTCCATTCTGTGTCTTCTCACACCTCCATTCTGTGACTTCACACACCTCCATTATGTGACTTCACACACCTCCATTCTATGACTTCACACACCTCCCTTCTATGAATTCACACCCCTCCATTCGGTGACTTCACACAGCTCCATTGTATAACTTCACCCACCTCCATTCTGTGACTTCACACACCTCCATTCTCAGTTCACACACCTCCATTCTGTGACTTACACACCTCCATTCTATGACTTAACACACCTCCATTCTATGACTTCACACCCCTCCCTTCTATGACTTCACACACCACCATTCTGTGACTTCACACACCTCCATTCTATGACTTCACACACCTCCATTCTGTCACTTCAACACCTCCATTCTACGACTTCACACACCTCCATTCTATGACTTCACACACCTGCATTGTGACTTCACACACCTCCATTATCTGACTTCACACACCTCCATTCTGTCTTCACACACCTTCATTCTGTCTTCACAAACCTCCATTCTGTGACTTCACACACCTCCATTCTATGATTTCACACACCTCCATTCTATGACTTCACAGACCTCCATTCTATGACTTCACACACCTTCATTCTTACTTCAGAAACATCCATTCTATGATTTCACACACCTCCATCCTATGACTTCACACACATCCATTCTATGACTTCACACCTCCATTCTGTGACTTCACACACCTCCATTCTCTGTCTTCACACACCTCCATTGTGACTTCACACACGTCCATTCTATGAGTTCACACACCTCCATTCTGACTTCACACACCTCCATTCTATGACTTCACACTCCTCCATTCTGACTTCACACAGCTCCATTCTGTGACTTCACACACCTCCATTGTGATTTCACCCACTTCCATTCTGTGACTTCACACACCTCCATTCTGTCACTTCACACCCCTCAATTCTGTGACTTCACACACCTCCATTCTATGACTTCACACACCTCCATTCTATGAATTCACACACCTCCATTCTGTGACTTCACACACCTCCATTGTATGACTTCACACACCTCTATTCTGTGACTTCACACACCTCCTTTCTGAGTTCACACAACTCCATTCTATGACTTCACACACCTGCATTGTGACTTCACCCACCTCAATTCTATGACTTCACACATCTCCATTCTGACTTCACACACCTCCATGCTGTGACTTCACACAGCTCCATTCTATGACTTCACACACCTCCATTCTTTGACTTCACACACCTCCATTCTATGACTTCACACACCTCCACTGTGACTTCACAGAACTCCATTCTGTGACTTCAAACACCTCCCTCTGTGACTTCACACACCTCCAATTTATGACTTCACACACTTCCAATCTATGACTTCACACACCTCCATTCTATGACTTCACACACCTGCATTCTGACTTCACACACCTCCATTCTCTGACTTCACACACCTCCATTCTATGACTTCACACACCTCCATTCTATGACTTCACACACCTCCATTCTGTAACTTCACACACTTCCAATGTTTGACTTCACACACCTCCATTCCATGACTTCATACACCTCCATTCTATGACTTCAAACACATCCATTCTTTGACTTCACACACCTCCATTTTGACTTCACACACCTCCATTCTGTGACTCCACACACATCCATTCTTTGACTTCACACACCACAATTTTGACTTCACACGAGTCCATTCATTGACTTCACACACCTCCATTCTCTGACTTCACACACCTCCAATTTGACTTCACACACTTCCATTCTGTGACTTCACACACCTCCAATCTATGACTTCACACACCTCCCTTCTATGAATTCACACACCTCCATTCTGTGACTTCACACACCTCCATTGTGATTTCACCCACTTCCATTCTGTGTCTTCACACACCTCCATTCTGTGACTTCACACACTTCCATTATGTGACTTCACACACCTCCATTCTATGATTTCACACACCTCCCTTCTATGAATTCACACCCCTCCATTCTGTGATTTCACACAGCTCCATTGTATGACTTCACCCACCTCCGTTCTGTGACTTCACACACCTCCATTCTCAGTTCACACCTCCATTCTGTGACTTCACACACCTCCATTCTGTGCCTTACACACCTCCATTCTATGACTTAACACACCTCCATTCTATGACTTCACACCCCTCCATTCTATGACTTCACACACCACCATTCTGCGACTTCACACACCTCCATTCTATGACTTCACACACCTCCATTCTGTCACTTCAACACCTCCTTTCTATGACTTCACACACCTCCATTTTATGACTTCACACACCTCCATTGTGACTTCACACACCTCCATTATCTGACTTCACACACCTCCATTCTGTCTTCACACACCTCCATTCTGTCTTCACAAACCTCAATTCTGTGACTTCACACACCTCCATTCTATGATTTCACACACCTCCATTCTATGACTTCACAGACCTCCATTCTATGACTTCACACACCTCCTTTCTGAGTTCACACACATCCATTCTGTGACTTCACACACCTCCATTGTGACTTCATACACCTCCATTCTATGAGTTCACACACCTCCATTCTGTCTTCACACACATCCATTCTATGACTTCACACAGCTCCATTCTGACTTCACACACCTCCATTCTTGACTTCGAACACCTCTATTCTGACTTCACACACCTGCATTCTGTGACTTCACACACCTCCATTCTATGACTTCACAAACCTCCACTCTGTGACTTACACACCACCATTCTGTGACTTCACACACCTCCTTTCTGTGATTTCACACACAATCCATTCTATGACTTCACACACCTCCATTGTGACTTCACACAACTCCATTCTGTGACTTCACACACCTCCATTTCTGTGACTTCACACACCTCCATACTATGACTTCCCCACACCTTCAAACTATGACTTCACACACCTCCATTCTATGACTTCACACGCTTCCAATCTATGACTTCACACACCTCCATTCTATGACTTCACACACCTCCATTCTATGACTTTACACACCTGCATTCTGACTTCACACACCTCCAATCTCTGATTTCACACACCCCCATTCTATGACTTCACACACCTCCATTGTGACTTCACACACCTCCATTCTATGAGTTCATACACCTCCATTCTTACTTCACAAACCTCCATTCTATGACTTCACAGACTTTGAATATGTGACTTCACTCACCTCCACTCTATGACTTCACACTTCTCCATTCTATGACTTCCCACATCTCCTTTCCATGACTTCACCCACCCCCATTCTATGACTTCACACCTCCATTCTGACTTCACACACCTCCATTCTGTGACTTCACACACCTCCATTCTATAAGTTCACACACCTCCATTTTGACTTCACACACCTCCATTCTATGACTTCACACACCTTCATTCTTATTACTGAAACATCTATTCTATGACTTCACACACCTCCATTCTGTGACTTCACACACCTCCATTCTATGACTTCACACACCTCCATTCTGTGACTTCACACACCTCCATTCTCTGTCTTCACACACCTCCATTGTGACATCACACACGTCCATTCTATGAGTTCACACACCTCCATTCTGACTTCACACACCCCCATTCTATGACTTCACACTCCTACATTCTGACTTCACACAGCTCCACTCTGTGAATTCACAAAATTCCATTCTATGATTTCACACACCTCCATACTGTGACTTCACAAACCTCCATCTATGACTTCAAACAACTCCATTCTGAGTTCACACACCTCCATTCTTTGAGTTCACACACCTCCATTTTGACTTCACACACCTCCATTCTATGACTTCACACACCTTCATTCTATGACTTCACACACCTTCATTCCTACTTCAGAAACATCCATTCTATGACTGCACACACCTCCATTCGATGACTTCACACACCTCCATTCTGAACTTACACAGGTCCATTCTATGACGTCACACACATCCATTCTGTGACTTCACACACTTCCATTCTATGACTTCACACACCTTCATTCTTACTTCACAAACATCCAATCTGTGACTTCACACACCTCCATTCTATGACTTCACACACCTCCATTCTGTGACTTCACACACCTCCATTCTATGTCTTCACACACCTCCATTGTGACTTCACACACCCCCATTCTATGAGTTCACACACCTCCATTCTAACTTCACACACCTCCATTCTATGACTTCACTCTCCGCCATTCTGACTTCACACTCCTCCATTCTGTGAATTCACAAAACTCCATTCTATGATTTCACACACCTCCATACTATGACTTCACACACCTCCATCTATGACTTCACACACCTCCATTCTGAGTTCACACACCTCAATTCTGTGACTTCACACACCTCCATTCTGACTTCACACACCAATGTATGACTTCACACACCTCCATTCTGTGACTTCACACACTTCCATTGTGACGACACACACCTCCATTCTATGAATTCACACACCTCTATTCTATGACTTCACATACCTCCATTCTGACTTCACACACCTCCAATCTATGACTTCACAGACCTCGAATCTCTGACTTCACTCACCTCCATTCTATGACTTCACACTGCTCCATTCTATGACTTCCCACACCTCCTTTCTATGACTTCACCCACCTCTATTCTATGACTTCACACCTCGATTCTGACTTCAGATACCTCCATTCTGTGACTTCACACACCTCCATTCTATGACTTCAAACACCTCCATTCTCTGACTTCACACACCTCCATTCTGAGCTCACACAACTCCATTCGGTGACTTCACACACCTCCATTCTTACTTCACAAACCTCCATTCTATGACTTCACACACTTCCATTCTATGACTTCACACACCTCCATTCTATGAGTTCACCCACCTGCATTGTGACTTCACACACCTCCATTATCTGACTTCACACACATCCATTCTGACTTCACACACCTCCATTCTGTCTTCACACACATGAATTCTGTGACTTCACACACCTCCATTCTATGATTTCACAAACCTCCATTCTATGACTTCACAGACCTCCATTCTATGACTTCACACACCTCATTTATGAGTTCACACACATCCATTCTGTGACTTCACACACCTCCATTTTGACTTCATACACCTCCATTCTATGAGTTCACACACCTCCATTCTGACTTCCCACACTTCCATTCTATGACTTCACACAGCTCCATTCTGACTTCACACACCTCCATTCTATGACTTCGCACACCTCTATTCTGACTTCACACACCTGCATTCTATGACTTCACAAACCTCCATTCTGTGACTTCAAACACCTCCACTCTGTGACTTTACACACCTCCATTCTGTGACTTCACACACCTCCATTCTCTGATTTCACACACAATCCATTCTATGACTTCACAAACCTCCATTCTTTGATTTCACACACCTCCATCCTATGACTTCACACACCTCCCTTGTGACTTCACACAGCTCCATTCTGTGACTTCACACAGCTCCATTCTGTGACTTCACACACCTCCATACTATGACTTCCCTACACCTTCAATCTATGACTTCACACACCTCCATTCTATGACGTCACACGCTTCCAATCTATGACTTCACACACCTCCATTCTATGACTTCACACACCTCCATTCTATGACTTCACACACCTGCATTCTGACTTCACACACCTCCATTCTCTGATTTCACACACCCCCATTCTATGACTTCACACACCTCCATTGTGACTTCACACACCTCCATTCTATGAGTTCATACACCTCCATTCTGACTTCACAAACCTCCATTCTATGACTTCACAGACTTTGAATATGTGACTTCACTCACCTCCACTCTATGACTTCACACGTCTCCATTCTATGACTTCCCACACCTCCTTTCCATGACTTCACCCACCCCCATTCTATGACTTCACTCCTCCATTCTGACTTCACACACCTCCATTCTGTGACTTCACACACCTCCATTCTATGAGTTCACACACCTCCATTTTGACTTCACACACCTCCATTCTATGACTTCACACACCTTCATTCTTACTTCAGAAACATCCATTCTATGATTTCACACACCTCCATCCTATGACTTCACACACATCCATTCTATGACTTCACACCTCCATTCTGTGACTTCACACACCTCCATTCTCTGTCTTCACACACCTCCATTGTGACTTCACACACGTCCATTCTATGAGTTCACACACCTCCATTCTGACTTCACACACCTCCATTCTATGACTTCACACTCCTCCATTCTGACTTCACACAGCTCCATTCTGTGACTTCACACACCTCCATTGTGATTTCACCCACTTCCATTCTGTGACTTCACACACCTCCATTCTGTCACTTCACACCCCTCAATTCTGTGACTTCACACACCTCCATTCTATGACTTCACACACCTCCATTCTATGAATTCACACACCTCCATTCTGTGACTTCACACACCTCCATTGTATGACTTCACACACCTCTATTCTGTGACTTCACACACCTCCTTTCTGAGTTCACACAACTCCATTCTATGACTTCACACACCTGCATTGTGACTTCACCCACCTCCATTCTATGAGTTCACACACCTGCATTCTGACTTCACACACCTCAATTCTATGACTTCACACATCTCCATTCTGACTTCACACACCTCCATGCTGTGACTTCACACAGCTCCATTCTATGACTTCACACACCTCCATTCTTTGACTTCACACACCTCCATTCTATGACTTCACACACCTCCACTGTGACTTCACAGAACTCCATTCTGTGACTTCAAACACCTCCCTCTGTGACTTCACACACCTCCAATTTATGACTTCACACACTTCCAATCTATGACTTCACACACCTCCATTCTATGACTTCACACACCTGCATTCTGACTTCACACACCTCCATTCTCTGACTTCACACACCTCCATTCTATGACTTCACACACCTCCATTCTATGACTTCACACACCTCCATTCTGTAACTTCACACACTTCCAATGTTTGACTTCACACACCACCATTCCATGACTTCATACACCTCCATTCTATGACTTCAAACACATCCATTCTTTGACTTCACACACCTCCATTTTGACTTCACACACCTCCATTCTTTGACTCCACACACATCCATTCTTTGACTTCACACACCACAATTTTGACTTCACACGAGTCCATTCATTGACTTCACACACCTCCATTCTCTGACTTCACACACCTCCAATTTGACTTCACACACTTCCATTCTGTGACTTCACACACCTCCAATCTATGACTTCACACACCTCCCTTCTATGAATTCACACACCTCCATTCTGTGACTTCACACACCTCCATTGTGAGTTCACCCACTTCCATTCTGTGTCTTCATACATCTCCATTCTGTGACTTCACACACTTCCATTATGTGACTTCACACACCTCCATTCTATGACTTCACACACCTCCCTTCTATGAATTCACACTCCTCCATTCTGTGACTTCACACACCTCCATTGTATGACTTCACACACCTCCATTCTGTGACTTCACACACCTCCATTCTCAGTTCACACACCTCCATTCTGTGACTTCACACACCTCCATTCTGTGACTTCACACACCACAATTTTGACTTCACACAAGTCCATTCATTGACTTCACACACCTCCATTCTCTGACTTCACACACCTCCATTTTGACTTCACACACTTCCATTCTGTGACTTCACACACCTCCATTCTATGACTTCACACACCTCCCTTCTATGAATGCACACACCTCCATTCTGTGACTTCACACACCTCCATTGTGAGTTCACACACTTCCATTCTGTGTCTTCTCACACCTCCATTCTGTGACTTCACACACCTCCATTATGTGACTTCACACACCTCCATTCTATGACTTCACACACCTCCCTTCTATGAATTCACACCCCTCCATTCGGTGACTTCACACAGCTCCATTGTATAACTTCACCCACCTCCATTCCGTGACTTCACACACCTCCATTCTCAGTTCACACACCTCCATTCTGTGACTTACACACCTCCATTCTATGACTTAACACACCTCCATTCTATGACTTCACACCCCTCCCTTCTATGACTTCACACACCACCATTCTGTGACTTCACACACCTCCATTCTATGACTTTACACACCTCCATTCTGTCACTTCAACACCTCCATTCTACGACTTCACACACCTCCATTCTATGACTTCACACACCTGCATTGTGACTTCACACACCTCCATTATCTGACTTCACACACCTCCATTCTGTCTTCACACACCTTCATTCTGTCTTCACAAACCTCCATTCTGTGACTTCACACACCTCCATTCTATGATTTCACACACCTCCATTCTATGACTTCACAGACCTCCATTCTATGACTTCACACACCTTCATTCTTACTTCAGAAACATCCATTCTATGATTTCACACACCTCCATCCTATGACTTCACACACATCCATTCTATGACTTCACACCTCCATTCTGTGACTTCACACACCTCCATTCTCTGTCTTCACACACCTCCATTGTGACTTCACACACGTCCATTCTATGAGTTCACACACCTCCATTCTGACTTCACACACCTCCATTCTATGACTTCACACTCCTCCATTCTGACTTCACACAGCTCCATTCTGTGACTTCACACACCTCCATTGTGATTTCACCCACTTCCATTCTGTGACTTCACACACCTCCATTCTGTCACTTCACACCCCTCAATTCTGTGACTTCACACACCTCCATTCTATGACTTCACACACCTCCATTCTATGAATTCACACACCTCCATTCTGTGACTTCACACACCTCCATTGTATGACTTCACACACCTCTATTCTGTGACTTCACACATCTCCTTTCTGAGTTCACACAACTCCATTCTATGACTTCACACACCTGCATTGTGACTTCACCCACCTCCATTCTATGAGTTCACACACCTGCATTGTGACTTCACACACCTCAATTCTATGACTTCACACATCTCCATTCTGCCTTCACACACCTCCATGCTGTGACTTCACACAGCTCCATTCTATGACTTCACACACCTCCATTCTTTGACTTCACACACCTCCATTCTATGACTTCGCACACCTCCACTGTGACTTCACAGAACTCCATTCTGTGACTTCAAACACCTCCCTCTGTGACTTCACACACCTCCAATTTATGACTTCACACACTTCCAATCTATGACTTCACACACCTCCATTCTATGACTTCACACACCTGCATTCTGACTTCACACACCTCCATTCTCTGACTTCACACACCTCCATTCTATGACTTCACACACCTCCATTCTATGACTTCACACACCTCCATTCTGTAACTTCACACACTTCCAATGTTTGACTTCACACACCACCATTCCATGACTTCATACACCTCCATTCTATGACTTCAAACACATCCATTCTTTGACTTCACACACCTCCATTTTGACTTCACACACCTCCATTCTTTGACTCCACACACATCCATTCTTTGACTTCACACACCACAATTTTGACTTCACACGAGTCCATTCATTGACTTCACACACCTCCATTCTCTGACTTCACACACCTCCAATTTGACTTCACACACTTCCATTCTGTGACTTCACACACCTCCAATCTATGACTTCACACACCTCCCTTCTATGAATTCACACACCTCCATTCTGTGACTTCACACACCTCCATTGTGAGTTCACCCACTTCCATTCTGTGTCTTCATACACCTCCATTCTGTGACTTCACACACTTCCATTATGTGACTTCACACACCTCCATTCTATGACTTCACACACCTCCCTTCTATGAATTCACACCCCTCCATTCTGTGACTTCACACACCTCCATTGTATGACTTCACACACCTCCATTCTGTGACTTCACACACCTCCATTCTCAGTTCACACACCTCCATTCTGTGACTTCACACACCTCCATTCTGTGACTTCACACACCACAATTTTGACTTCACACAAGTCCATTCATTGACTTCACACACCTCCATTCTCTGACTTCACACACCTCCATTTTGACTTCACACACTTCCATTCTGTGACTTCACACACCTCCATTCTATGACTTCACACACCTCCCTTCTATGAATGCACACACCTCCATTCTGTGACTTCACACACCTCCATTGTGAGTTCACCCACTTCCATTCTGTGTCTTCTCACACCTCCATTCTGTGACTTCACACACCTCCATTATGTGACTTCACACACCTCCATTCTATGACTTCACACACCTCCCTTCTATGAATTCACACCCCTCCATTCGGTGACTTCACACAGCTCCATTGTATAACTTCACCCACCTCCATTCTGTGACTTCACACACCTCCATTCTCAGTTCACACACCTCCATTCTGTGACTTACACACCTCCATTCTATGACTTAACACACCTCCATTCTATGACTTCACACCCCTCCCTTCTATGACTTCACACACCACCATTCTGTGACTTCACACACCTCCATTCTATGACTTCACACACCTCCATTCTGTCACTTCAACACCTCCATTCTACGACTTCACACACCTCCATTCTATGACTTCACACACCTGCATTGTGACTTCACACACCTCCATTATCTGACTTCACACACCTCCATTCTGTCTTCACACACCTTCATTCTGTCTTCACAAACCTCAATTCTGTGACTTCACACACCTCCATTCTATGATTTCACACACCTCCATTCTATGACTTCACAGACCTCCATTCTATGACTTCACACACCTCCTTTCTGAGTTCACACACATCCATTCTGTGACTTCACACACCTCCAATGTGACTTCATACACCTCCATTCTATGAGTTCACACACCTCCATTCTGTCTTCACACACATCCATTCTATGACTTCACACAGCTCCATTCTGACTTCACACACCTCCATTCTTGACTTCAAACACCTCTATTCTGACTTCACACACCTGCATTCTGTGACTTCACACACCTCCATTCTATGACTTCACAAACCTCCACTCTGTGACTTACACACCACCATTCTGTGACTTCACACACCTAATTTCTGTGATTTCACACACAATCCATTCTATGACTTCACAAACCTCCATTCTTTGATTTCACACACCTCCATCCTATGACTTCACACACCTCCATTTTGACTTCACGCAACTCCATTCTGTGACTTCACACACCTCCATTTCTGTGACTTCACACACCTCCATACTATGACTTCCCCACACCTTCAATCTATGACTTCACACACCTCCCTTCTATGACTTCACACGCTTCCAATCTATGACTTCACACACCTCCATTCTATGACTTCACACACCTCCATTCTATGACTTTACACACCTGCATTCTGACTTCACACACCTCCATTCTCTGATTTCACACACCCCCATTCTATGACTTCACACACCTCCATTGTGACTTCACACACCTCCATTCTATGAGTTCATACACCTCCATTCTGACTTCACAAACCTCCATTCTATGACTTCACAGACTTTAAATATGTGACTTCACTCACCTCCACTCTATGACTTCACACTTCTCCATTCTATGACTTCCCACACCTGCTTTCCATGATTCACCCACCCCCATTCTATGACTTCACACCTCCATTCTGACTTCACACACCTCCATTTTGTGACTTCACACACCTCCATTCTATGAGTTCACACACCTCCATTTTGACTTCACACACCTCCATTCTATGACTTCACACACCTTCATTCTTATTACTGAAACATCCATTCTATGACTTCACACACCTCCATTCTATGACTTCACACACCTCCATTCTATGACTTCACACACCTTCATTCTTACTTCAGAAACATCCATTCTATGATTTCACACACCTCCATCCTATGACTTCACACACCTCCATTCTATGACTTCACACCTCCATTCTGTGACTTCACACACCTCCATTCTCTGTCTTCACACACCTCCATTGTGACTTCACACACGTCCATTCTATGAGTTCACACACCTCCATTCTGACTTCACACACCTCCATTCTATGACTTCACACTCCTCCATTCTGACTTCACACAGCTCCATTCTGTGACTTCACACACCTCCATTGTGAGTTCACCCACTTCCATTCTGTGACTTCACACACCTCCATTCTATGACTTCACACACCTCCATTCTATGAATTCACACACCTCCACTCTGTGACTTCACACACCTCCATTGTATGACTTCACACACCTATATTCTGTGACTTCACACACCTCCTTTCTGAGTTCACACAACTCCATTCTATGACTTCACACACCTGCATTGTGACTTCACCCACCTCCATTCTATGAGTTCACACACCTGCATTGTGACTTCACACACCTCCATTCTATGACTTCACACATCTCCATTCTGCCTTCACACACCTCCATGCTGTGACTTCACACAGCTCCATTCTATGACTTCACACACCTCCATTCTTTGACTTCACACACCTCCATTCTATGACTTCACACACCTCCACTGTGACTTCACAGAACTCCATTCTGTGACTTCACACACCTCCCTCTGTGACTTCACACACCTCCAATTTATGACTTCACACACTTCCAATCTATGACTTCACACACCTCCATTCTCTGACTTCACACACCTCCATTCTATGACTTCACACACCTCCATTCTATGACTTCACACACCTCCATTCTGTAACTTCACACACTTCCAATGTTTGACTTCACACACCTCCATTCCATGACTTCATACACCTCCATTCTATGACTTCAAACACATCCATTCTTTGACTTCACACACCTCCATTTTGACTTCACACACCTCCATTCTGTGACTCCACACACATCCATTCTTTGACTTCACACACCACAATTTTGACTTCACACGAGTCCATTCATTGACTTCACACACCTCCATTCTCTGACTTCACACACCTCCAATTTGACTTCACACACTTCCATTCTGTGACTTCACACACCTCCAATCTATGACTTCACACACCTCCCTTCTATGAATTCACACACCTCCATTCTGTGACTTCACACACCTCCATTGTGATTTCACCCACATCCATTCTGTGTCTTCACACACCTCCATTCTGTGACTTCACACACTTCCATTATGTGACTTCACACACCTCCATTCTATGATTTCACACACCTCCCTTCTATGAATTCACACCCCTCCATTCTGTGATTTCACACAGCTCCATTGTATGACTTCACCCACCTCCGTTCTGTGACTTCACACACCTCCATTCTCAGTTAACACACCTCCATTCTGTGACTTCACACACCTCCATTCTGTGCCTTACACACCTCCATTCTATGACTTAACACACCTCTATTCTATGACTTCACACCCCTCCATTCTATGACTTCACACACCACCATTCTGCGACTTCACACACCTCCATTCTATGACTTCACACACCTCCATTCTGTCACTTCAACACCTCCTTTCTATGACTTCACACACCTCCATTCTATGACTTCACACACCTGCATTGTGACTTCACACACCTCCATTATCTGACTTCACACACCTCCATTCTGTCTTCACACACCTCCATTCTGTCTTCACAAACCTCAATTCTGTGACTTCACACACCTCCATTCTATGATTTCACACACCTCCATTCTATGACTTCACAGACCTCCACTCTATGACTTCACACACCTCCTTTCTGAGTTCACACACATCCATTCTGTGACTTCACACACCTCCATTGTGACTTCATACACCTCCATTCTATGAGTTCACACACGTCCATTCTGTCTTCACACACATCCATTCTATGACTTCACACAGCTCCATTCTGACTTCACACACCTCCATTCTTGACTTCGAACACCTCTATTCTGACTTCACACACCTGCATTCTGTGACTTCACACACCTCCATTCTATGACTTCACAAACCTCCACTCTGTGACTTACACACCACCATTTTGTGACTTCACACACCTCCTTTCTGTGATTTCACACACAATCCATTCTATGACTTCACACACCTCCATTGTGACTTCACACAACTCCATTCTGTGACTTCACACACCTCCATTTCTGTGACTTCACACACCTCCATACTATGACTTCCCCACACCTTCAAACTATGACTTCACACACCTCCATTCTATGACTTCAAACGCTTCCAATCTATGACTTCACACACCTCCATTCTATGACTTCACACACCTCCATTCTATGACTTTACACACCTGCATTCTGACTTCACACACCTCCAATCTCTGATTTCACACACCCCCATTCTATGACTTCACACACCTCCATTGTGACTTCACACACCTCCATTCTATGAGTTCATACACCTCCATTCTTACTTCACAAACCTCCATTCTATGACTTTACAGACTTTGAATATGTGACTTCACTCACCTCCACTCTATGACTTCACACTTCTCCATTCTATGACTTCCCACATCTCCTTTCCATGACTTCACCCACCCCCATTCTATGACTTCACACCTCCATTCTGACTTCACACACCTCCATTCTGTGACTTCACACACCTCCATTCTATAAGTTCACACACCTCCATTTTGACTTCACACACCTCCATTCTATGACTTCACACACCTTCATTCTTATTACTGAAACATCTATTCTATGACTTCACACACCTCCATTCTGTGACTTCACACACCTCCATTCTATGACTTCACACACCTCCATTCTGTGACTTCACACACCTCCATTCTCTGTCTTCACACACCTCCATTGTGACATCACACACGTCCATTCTATGAGTTCACACACCTCCATTCTGACTTCACACACCCCCATTCTATGACTTCACACTCCTACATTCTGACTTCACACAGCTCCACTCTTTGAATTCACAAAATTCCATTCTATGATTTCACACACCTCCATACTGTGACTTCACAAACCTCCATCTATGACTTCAAACAACTCCATTCTGAGTTCACACACCTCAATTCTGTGACTTCACACACCTCCATTCTGACTTTACACACCTCCAATATATGACTTCACACACCTCCATTCTGTGACTTCACAAACCTCCATTCTATGACTTCACAGACCTCCATTCTATGACTTCACACACATCCTTTCTAGGACTTCAGACTCCTCAATTCTGACATCACACAGCTCCATTCTATGACTTCACAGACCTCGGATCTGTGACTTCACTCACCTCCATTCTATGACTTCACACTCCTCTATTCTATGACTTCACACAGCTCCATTCTGACTTCACACACCTCCATTCTGTGACTTCACAAACCTCCATTCTATGACTTCACACACCTCCATTCTGTGACTTCACACACCTCTATTCTCTGTCGTCACACACCTCCATTGTGACTTCACACACGTCCATTCTATGAGTTCACACACCTCCATTCTGACTTCACACACCTCTATTCTATGACTTCACACTCCTCCATTCTGACTTCACACAGCTCCATTCTTTGAATTCACAAAATTCCATTCTATGATTTCACACACCTCCATACTGTGACTTCACACACCTCCATCTATGACTTCAAACACCTCCATTCTGAGTTCACACACCTCCATTCTGTGACTTCACACACCTCCATTCTGACTTCACACACCTCCAATATATGACTTCACACACCTCCATTCTGTGACTTCACACACTTCCATTTTGACGTCACACACCTCCATTCTATGAGTTCACACACATCCATTCTAGGACTTCACACTCCTCAATTCTGAAACCACACAGCTCCATTCTATGACTTCACAGACCTCGGATCTGTGACTTCACTCACCTCCATTCTGTGACTTCACACTCCTCTATTCTATGACTTCCCACAACTCTTTTCTAAGACTTCACCCACCTCTATTCTATAACTTCACACCTCCATTCTGACTTCACACACCTCCATTCTGTGACTTCACACACCTCCATTCTATGACTTCACACACCTCCATTCTATGACTTCACACACCTTCATTCTTATTTCAGAAACATCCATTCTATGACCTCACACACCTCCATTCTATGACTTCACAAGTCTCCATTCTGTGACTTCCCACACCTCCATTCTGAGTTCACACATCTCCATTCTGTGACTTCACACACCTCCCTTCTGACTTCACACACCTCCTTTCTGTGACTTCACACACCTCCATTGTGAGTTCACCCACTTCCATTGTGTGACTTCACACACCTCCATTCTGTTACTTCACACACCTCCATTCTTTGACTTCACACACCTCCATTCTTTGACTTCACACACCTCCATTCTATGAATTCACACACCTCCATTCTGTGACTTCAGACACCTCCATTATATGACTTCACACACCTCTATTCTGTGACTTCACACATCTCCTTTCTGAGTTCACACAACTCCATTCTATGACTTCACACACCTGCATTGTGACTTCACCCACCTCCATTGTATGTGTTCACACACCTGCATTGTGACTTCACACACCTCCATTCTATGACTTCACACATCTCCATTCTGACTTCACACACCTCCATGCTGTGACTTCACACACCTCCATTCGATGACTTCACACACCTCCATTCTTTGACTTCACACACCTCCAATCTATGACTTCACACACCTCCACTGTGACTTCACAGAACTCCATTCTGTGACTTCACACACCTCCCTCTGTGACTTCACACACCTCCAATTTATGACTTCACACACTTCCAATCTGTGACTTCACACACCTCCATTCTATGACTTCACACACCTGCATTCTGACTTCCCACACCTCCATTCTCTGACTTCACACCTCTATTCTATGACTTCACACACCTCCATTCTATGACTTCACACAACTCCATTCTGTAACTTCACACACTTCCAATGTTTGACTTCACAAACCTCCATTCCATGACTTCATACACCTCCATTCTATGACTTCAAACACATCCATTCTTTGACTTCACACACCTCCATTTTGACTTCACACACCTCCATTCTGTGACTTCACACACCTCCATTATGTGACTTAACACACCTCCATTCTATGACTTCACACACCTCCCTTCTATGAATTCACACCCCTCCGTTCTGTGACTTCACACACCTCCATTGTATGACTTCACCCACCTCCATTCTGTGACTTCACACACCTCCATTCTCAGTTCACACACCTCCATTCTGTGACTTCACACACCTCCATTCTGTGACTTCCACACCTCCATTCTATGACTTAACACACCTCCTTTCTATGACTTCACACCCCTCCATTCTAAGACTTCACACACCACTATTCTGTGACTTCACACACCTCCAATCTATGACTTCACACATCTCCATTCTGTCAATTCACCACCTCCATTCTATGACTTCACACACCTGCATTCTATGACTTCACACACTTGCATTGTGACTTCACACACCTCCATTATCTGACTTCACACACCTCCATTCTGTCTTCACACCCCTCCATTCTGTCTTCACACACCTCAGTTCTGTGACTTCACACACCTCCATTCTATGATTTCACACACCTCCATTCTATGACTTCACAGACCTCCATTCTATGACTTGACACACCTCCTTTCTGAGTTCACACACATCCATTCTGTGACTTCACACACCTCCATTGTGACTTCAAACACCTCCATTCTATGAGTTCACACACCTCCATTCTGACTTCACACACATCCATTCTATGACTTCACACAGCTCCATTCTGACTTCACACGCCCCCATTCTTGACTTCGAACACCTCTATTCTGACTTCACACACCTGCATTCTGTGACTTCACACACCTCCATTGTGTGACTTCACACACCTCCACTCTGTGACTTTACACACCTCCATTCTGTGACTTCACACACCTCCTTTCTGTGATTTCACATACAATCCATTCTATGACTTCACAAACCTCCATTCTTTGATTTCACACACCTCCATCCTATGACTTCACACACCTCCATTGTGACTTCACACAACTCCATTCTGTGACTTCACTCACCTCCATTTCTGTGACTTCACACACCTCCATACTATGACTTCCCCACACCTTCAATCTATGACTTCACACACCTCCATTCTATGACTTCACACGCTTCCAATCTATGACTTCACACACCTCCATTCTATGACTTCACACACCTGCATTCTGACTTCCCACACCTCCATTCTCTGACTTCACACCTCTATTCTATGACTTCACACACCTCCATTCTATGACTTCACACACCTCCATTCTGTAACTTCACACACTTCCAATGTTTGACTTCACAAACCTCCATTCCATGACTTCATACACCTCCATTCTATGACTTCAAACACATCCATTCTTTGACTTCACACACCTCCATTTTGACTTCACACACCTCCATTCTGTGACTTCACACACCTCCATTATGTGACTTCACACATCTCCATTCTATGACTTCACACACCTCCCTTCTATGAATTCACACCCCTCCATTCTGTGACTTCACACAGCTCCATTGTATGACTTCACCCACCTCCATTCTGTGACTTCACACACCTCCATTCTCAGTTCACACACCTCCATTCTGTGACTTCACACACCTCCATTCTGTGACTTCCACACCTCCATTCTATGACTTAACACACCTCCATTCTATGACTTCACACCCCTCCATTCTATGACTTCACACACCACCATTCTGTGACTTCACACACCTCCATTCTATGACTTCACACACCTCCATTCTGTCACTTCACCACCTTCATTCTATGACTTCACACACCTGCATTGTGACTTCACACACCTCCATTATCTGACTTCACACACCTCCATTCTGTCTTCACACACCTCCATTCTGTCTTCACACACCTCAATTCTGTGACTTCACACACCTCCATTCTGTGATTTCACACACCTCCATTCTATGACTTCACAGACCTCCATTCTATGACTTGACACATCTCCTTTCTGAGTTCACACACATCCATTCTGTGACTTCACACACCTCCATTGTGACTTCAAACACCTCCATTCTATGAGTTCAAACACCTCCATTCTGACTTCACACACATCCATTCTATGACTTCACACAGCTCCATTCTGAATTCACACGCCCCCATTCTTGACTTCGAACACCTCTATTCTGACTTCACACACCTGCATTCTGTGACTTCACACACCTCCATTGTGTGACTTCACACACCTCCACTCTGTGACTTTACACACCTCCATTCTGTGACTTCACACACCTCCTTTCTGTGATTTCACATACAATCCATTCTATGACTTCACAAACCACCATTCTTTGATTTCACACACCTCCATCCTATGACTTCACACACCTCCATTGTGACTTCACACAACTCCATTCTGTGTCTTCACACACCTCCATTCTGTGACTTCACACACCTCCATTATGTGACTTCACACACCTCCATTCTTTAACTTCACACACCTCCCTTCTATGAATTCAGACCCCTCCATTCTGTGACTTCACACACCTCCATTGTATGACTTCACCCACCTCCATTCTGTGACTTCGCACACCTCCATTCTCAGTTCACACACCTCCATTCTGTGACTTCACACACCCCATTCTGTGACTCCACACCTCCATTCTATGACTTAACACACCTCCATTCTATGACTTCACACCCCTCCATTCTATGACTTCACAACCACCATTCTGTGAGTTCACACACCTCCATTCTATGACTTCACACACCTCCATTCTGTCACTTCACCACCTCCATTCTGTGACTTCACACACTTCAATTCTATGACTTCACACGCCTGCATTGTGTCTTCACACACGTCCATTATCTGACTTCACACACCTCCATTCTGACTTCACACACCTCCATTCTGTGACTTCACACACCTCCATTGTGAGTTCACCCACTTCCATTCTGTGTCTTCACACACCTCCATTCTGTGACTTTACACACCTCCATTATGTGACTTCACACACCTCCATTCTATGACTTCACACAACTCCTTTCTATGAATCACACCCCTCCATTCTGTGAATTCACAGACCTCCATTGTATGACTTCACACACCTCCATTCTGTGACTTCACACACCTCCATTATCAGTTCACACACCTCCATTCTGTGACTTCACACACCTCAATTCTGTGACTTCCACACCTCCATTCTATGACTTAACACACCTCCATTCTATGACTTCACACCCCTCCATTCTATGACTTCACACACCACCATTCTGTAACTTCACACACCTCCATTCTATGACTTCACACACCTCCATTCTATGAGTTCACACACCTCCATTCTGACTTCACACACCTCCATTCTGTGACTTCACACACCTCCATTCTATGAGTTCACACAACTCCCTTCTATGAATTCACACCCCTCCATTCTGTGAATTCACAGACCTCCATTTTATGACTTCACACACCTCCATTCTGTGACTTCACACACCTCCATTTTATGAGTTCACACACCTCCATTTTGACTTCACACACCTCCATTCTATGACTTCACACAACTCCATTCTATGACTTCACACACCTCCATTCTTTGACTTCACCCACCTCCATTCTGTGACTTCACACACCTCCATTCTATGTCTTCACACACCTCCATTGTGACTTCACACACGTCCATTCTATGAATTCACACACTTCCATTCTGACTTCACACACCTCCATTCTATGACTTCACACTCCCCCATTCTCACTTCACACAGCTCCATTCTGTGAATTCACAAAATTCCATTCTATGATTTCACACACCTCCATACTGTGACTTCACACACCTCCATCTATGACTTCAAACACCTCCATTCTGAGTTCACACACCTCCAATATATGACTTCACACACCTCCATTCTGTGACTTCACACACTTCCATTGTGACGTCACACACCTCCATTCTATGAGTTCACGCACATCCATTCTAGGAATTCACACTCCTCAATTCTGACATCACACAGCTCCATTCTATGACTTCACAGACCTCGGATCTGTGACTTCACTCACCTCCATTCTATGACTTCACACTCCTCTATTCTATGACTTCCCACAACTCCTTTCTATGACTTCACCCACCTCTATTCTATGACTTCACACCTCCATTCTGAATTCACACACCTCCATTCTGTGACTTCACACACCTCCATTCTATGACTTCACACACCTCCATTCTATGACTTCACACACCGTCATTCTTATTTCAGAAACATTCATTCTATGACCTCACACACCTCCATTCTATGACTTCACAAATCTCCATTCTGTGACTTCCCAAACCTCCATTCTGAGTTCACCCATCTCCATTCTGTGACTTCACACACCTCCCTTCTGACTTCACACACCTCCCTTCTGTGACTTCACACACCTCCATTGTGAGTTGACCCACTTCCATTCTGTGACTTCACACACCTCCATTCTGTTACTTCACACACCTCCATTCTGTGATTTCACACACCTCCATTCTATGACTTCACACACCTCCATTCTATGAATTCACACACCTCCATTCTGTGACTTCACACACCTCCTTTCTGACTTCACACAACTCCATTCTATGACTTCACACACCTGCATTGTGACTTCACCCACCTCCATTCTATGAGTTCACACACCTGCATTGTGACTTCACACACCTCCATGCTGTGGCTTCACACACCTCCATTCTGACTTCACACACCTTCATTCTTTGACTTCGCACACCTCCAATCTATGACTTCACACACTTCCAATCTATGACTTCACAAACCTCCATTCTATGACTTCACACACCTGCATTCTGACTTCACACACCTCCATTCTCTGACTTCACACACCTCCATTCTATGACTTCAAACACCTCCATTCTGTAACTTCACAAACCTTCATTTTGACTTTACACACCTCCAATTTATGACTTCACACACTTCCAATCTATGACTTCACATACCTCCATTCTATCACTTCACACACCTCCACTGTGACTTCACAGAACTCCATTCTCTGACTTCACACACCTCCCTCTGTGACTTCACACACCTCCAATTTATGACTTCACACACTTCCAATCTATGACTTCACACACTTCCAATGTTTGACTTCACACACCTCCATTCCATGACTTCACACACCTCCATTCTATGACTTCACACACCACCATTCTGTGACTTCACACACCTCCATTCTATGACTTCACACACCTCCATTCTGTCACTTCACCACCTCCATTCTATGACTTCACACACCTCCATTCTATGACTTCACACACCTGCATTGTGACTTCACACACGTCCATTTTCTGAGTTCACACACCTCCATTCTGACTTCTCACCCCTCCATTCTGTCTTCACACACCTCAATTCTGTGACTTCACACACCTCCATTCTATGATTTCTCACACCTCCATTCTATGACTTCACACACCTCCATTCTATGACTTCACACACCTCCTTTCTGAGTTCACACACATCCATTCTGTGACTTCACACACCTCCATTGTGACTTCATACACCTCCATTCTATGAGTTTACACACCTCCATTCTGACTTAACAAACATCCATTCTATGACATCACACAGCTCCATTCTGACTTCACACACCTCCATTCTATGACTTTGCACACCTCTATTCGGACTTCACACACCTGCATTCTGTGACTCACACACCTCCATTCTATGACTTCACAAACCTCCATTCTGTGACTTCGCACCTCCACTCTCTGACTTTACACACCTCCATTCTGTGACTTCACACACCTCCATTCTCTGATTTCTCACACAATCCATTCTATGACTTCACAAACCTCCATTCTTTGATTTCACACACCTCCATCCTATGACTTCACACACCTCCATTGTGACTTCACACAACTCCATTCTGTGACTTCACACACCTCCATTCTGTGACTTCACACACCTCCATACTATGACTTCCCCACACCTTCAATCTATGACTTCACACACCTCCATTCTATGACTTCACACGCTTCCAATCTATGACTTCACACACCTCCTTTCTATGACTTCACACACCTCCATTCTATGACTTCACACACCTGCATTCTGACTTCACACACCTCCATTCTCTGATTTCACACACCCCCATTCTATGAGTTCACACACCTCCATTGGGACTTCACACACCTCCATTCTATGAGTTCATACACCTCCATTCTGACTTCACAAACCTCCATTCTATGACTTCACAGACTTTGAATATGTGACTTCACTCACCTCCACTCTATGACTTCAAACTTCTCCATTCTATGACTTCCCACACCTCCCTTTCATGACTTCACCCACCGCCTTCTATGACTTCACACCTCCATTCTGACTTCACACACCTCCATTCTGTGACTTCACACACCTCCATTCTATGACTTCACACACCTTCATTCTTACTTCAGAAACATCCATTCTATGACTTCACACACCTCCATTCTATGACTTCACACACCTCCATTCTGTGACTTCACACACCTCCATTCTCTGTCTTCACACACCTCCATTGTGACTTCACACACGTCCATTCTATGAGTTCACACACCTCCATTCTGACTTCACACACGTCCATTCTATGACTTCACAGTCCTCCATTCTGACTTCACACAGCTCCATTCTGTGAATTCACAAAATTCCATTCTATGATTTCACACACCTCCATACTGTGACTTCACACACCTCCATCTATGACTTCAAACACCTCCATTCTGAGTTCACACACCTCCATTCTGTGCCTTCACACACCTCCATTCTGACTTCACACACCTCCAATATATGACTTCACACACCTCCATTCTGTGACTTCACACACTTCCATTGTGACGTCACACACCTCCATTCTATGAGGTCACTCACATCCATTCTAGGACTTCACACTCCTCAATTCTGACATCACACAGCTCCATTCTATGACTTCACAGACCTCGGATCTGTGACTTCACTCACCTCCATTCTATGACTTCACACTGCTCTATTCTATGACTTCCCACAACTCCTTTCTATGACTTCACCCAACACTATTCTATGACTTCACACCTCCATTCTGACATCACACACCTCCATTCTGTGTCTTCACACACCTCCATTCTATGACTTCACACACCTCCATCCTATGACTTCACACACCTTCATTCTTACTTCAGAAACATCCATTCTATGACCTCACAAACCTCCATTCTATGACTTCACAAATTTCCATTCTGTGACTTCCCACACCTCCATTCTGAGTTCACACATCTCCATTCTGTGACTTCACAAACCTCCCTTCTGACTTCACACACCTCCCTTCTGTGACTTCACACACCTCCATTGTGAGTTCACCCACTTCCATTCTGTGACTTCACACACCTCCATTCTGTTACTTCACACACCTCCATTCTGTGACTTCACACACCTCCATTCTATGACTTCACACACCTCCATTCTATGAATTCACACACCTCCATTCTGTGACTTCACACACCTCCATTGTATGACTTCACACACCTCTATTCTGTGACTTCACACACCTCCTTTCTGAGTTCACACAACTCCATTTTATGACTTCACACACCTGCATTGTGACTTCACCCACCTCCATTCTATGAATTCACACACCTGCATTGTGACTTCACACACCACCATTCTATGAGTTCACACATCTCCATTCAGACTTCACACACCTCCATGCTGTGAGTTCACACACCTCCACTCTATGACTTCACACACCTCCATTCTTTGACTTCGCACACCTCCATTCTATGACTTCACAGACCTCCACTGTGACTTCACAGAACTCCATTCTGTGACTTCACACACCTCCCTCTGTGACTTCACACACCTCCAATTTATGACTTCACACACTTCCAATCTATGACTTCACACACCTCCATTCTCTGACTTCACACACCTCCATTTTATGACTTCACACACCTCCATTCTGTAACTTCACACACTTCCAATGTTTGACTTCACACACCTCCATTCCATGACTTAATACACCTCCATTCTATAACTTAAAACACATCCATTCTTTGAATTCACACACCTCCATTTTCACTTCACACAACTCCATTCTGTGACTTCACACACATCCATTCTTTGACTTCACACACCACAATTTTGACTTCACACAAGTCCATTCATTGACGTCACACACCTCCATTCTCTGACTTCAAACACCTCCATTTTGACTTCACACACTTCCATTCTGTGACTTCACACACCTCCATTCTATGACTTCACACACCTCCCTTCTATGAATTCACACACCTCCATTCTGTGACTTCACACACCTCCATTGTGAGTTCACCCACTTCCATTCTGTGTCTTCACACACCTCCATTCTGTGACTTCACACACCTCCATTATGTGACTTCACACACCTCCATTCTTTAACTTCACACACCTCCCTTCTATGAATTCAGACCCCTCCATTCTGTGACTTCACACACCTCCATTGTATGACTTCACCCACCTCCATTCTGTGACTTCGCACACCTCCATTCTCAGTTCACACACCTCCATTCTGTGACTTCACACACCCCATTCTGTGACTCCACACCTCCATTCTATGACTTAACACACCTCCATTCTATGACTTCACACCCCTCCATTCTATGACTTCACAACCACCATTCTGTGAGTTCACACACCTCCATTCTATGACTTCACACACCTCCATTCTGTCACTTCACCACCTCCATTCTGTGACTTCACACACTTCCATTCTATGACTTCACACACCTGCATTGTGTCTTCACACACGTCCATTATCTGACTTCACACACCTCCATTCTGACTTCACACACCTCCATTCTGTGACTTCACACACCTCCATTGTGAGTTCACCCACTTCCATTCTGTGTCTTCACACACCTCCATTCTGTGACTTTACACACCTCCATTATGTGACTTCACACACCTCCATTCTATGACTTCACACAACTCCTTTCTATGAATCACACCCCTCCATTCTGTGAATTCACAGACCTCCATTGTATGACTTCACACACCTCCATTCTGTGACTTCACACACCTCCATTATCAGTTCACACACCTCCATTCTGTGACTTCACACACCTCAATTCTGTGACTTCCACACCTCCATTCTATGACTTAACACACCTCCATTCTATGACTTCACACCCCTCCATTCTATGACTTCACACACCACCATTCTGTAACTTCACACACCTCCATTCTATGACTTCACACACCTCCATTCTATGAGTTCACACACCTCCATTCTGACTTCACACACCTCCATTCTGTGACTTCACACACCTCCATTCTATGAGTTCACACAACTCCCTTCTATGAATTCACACCCCTCCATTCTGTGAATTCACAGACCTCCATTTTATGACTTCACACACCTCCATTCTGTGACTTCACACACCTCCATTTTATGAGTTCACACACCTCCATTTTGACTTCACACACCTCCATTCTATGACTTCACACAACTCCATTCTATGACTTCACACACCTCCATTCTTTGACTTCACCCACCTCCATTCTGTGACTTCACACACCTCCATTCTATGTCTTCACACACCTCCATTGTGACTTCACACACGTCCATTCTATGAATTCACACACTTCCATTCTGACTTCACACACCTCCATTCTATGACTACACACTCCCCCATTCTCACTTCACACAGCTCCATTCTGTGAATTCACAAAATTCCATTCTATGATTTCACACACCTCCATACTGTGACTTCACACACCTCCATCTATGACTTCAAACACCTCCATTCTGAGTTCACACACCTCCAATATATGACTTCACACACCTCCATTCTGTGACTTCACACACTACCATTGTGACCTCACACACCTCCATTCTATGAGTTCACGCACATCCATTCTAGGAATTCACACTCCTCAATTCTGACATCACACAGCTCCATTCTATGACTTCACAGACCTCGGATCTGTGACTTCACTCACCTCCATTCTATGACTTCACACTCCTCTATTCTATGACTTCCCACAACTCCTTTCTATGACTTCACCCACCTCTATTCTATGACTTCACACCTCCATTCTGAATTCACACACCTCCATTCTGTGACTTCACACACCTCCATTCTATGACTTCACACACCTCCATTCTATGACTTCACACACCGTCATTCTTATTTCAGAAACATTCATTCTATGACCTCACACACCTCCATTCTATGACTTCACAAATCTCCATTCTGTGACTTCCCAAACCTCCATTCTGAGTTCACCCATCTCCATTCTGTGACTTCACACACCTCCCTTCTGACTTCACACACCTCCCTTCTGTGACTTCACACACCTCCATTGTGAGTTGACCCACTTCCATTCTGTGACTTCACACACCTCCATTCTGTTACTTCACACACCTCCATTCTGTGATTTCACACACCTCCATTCTATGACTTCACACACCTCCATTCTATGAATTCACACACCTCCATTCTGTGACTTCACACACCTCCTTTCTGACTTCACACAACTCCATTCTATGACTTCACACACCTGCATTGTGACTTCACCCACCTCCATTCTATGAGTTCACACACCTGCATTGTGACTTCACACACCTCCATGCTGTGACTTCACACACCTCCATTCTGACTTCACACACCTTCATTCTTTGACTTCGCACACCTCCAATCTATGACTTCACACACTTCCAATCTATGACTTCACAAACCTCCATTCTATGACTTCACACACCTGCATTCTGACTTCACACACCTCCATTCTCTGACTTCACACACCTCCATTCTATGACTTCAAACACCTCCATTCTGTAACTTCACAAACCTTCATTTTGACTTCACACACCTCCAATTTATGACTTCACACACTTCCAATCTATGACTTCACATACCTCCATTCTATCACTTCACACACCTCCACTGTGACTTCACAGAACTCCATTCTCTGACTTCACACACCTCCCTCTGTGACTTCACACACCTCCAATTTATGACTTCACACACTTCCAATCTATGACTTCACACACTTCCAATGTTTGACTTCACACACCTCCATTCCATGACTTCACACACCTCCATTCTATGACTTCACACACCACCATTCTGTGACTTCACACACCTCCATTCTATGACTTCACACACCTCCATTCTGTCACTTCACCACCTCCATTCTATGACTTCACACACCTCCATTCTATGACTTCACACACCTGCATTGTGACTTCACACACGTCCATTTTCTGAGTTCACACACCTCCATTCTGACTTCTCACCCCTCCATTCTGTCTTCACACACCTCAATTCTGTGACTTCACACACCTCCATTCTATGATTTCTCACACCTCCATTCTATGACTTCACACACCTCCATTCTATGACTTCACACACCTCCTTTCTGAGTTCACACACATCCATTCTGTGACTTCACACACCTCCATTGTGACTTCATACACCTCCATTCTATGAGTTTACACACCTCCATTCTGACTTAACAAACATCCATTCTATGACATCACACAGCTCCATTCTGACTTCACACACCTCCATTCTATGACTTTGCACACCTCTATTCGGACTTCACACACCTGCATTCTGTGACTCACACACCTCCATTCTATGACTTCACAAACCTCCATTCTGTGACTTCGCACCTCCACTCTCTGACTTTACACACCTCCATTCTGTGACTTCACACACCTCCATTCTCTGATTTCTCACACAATCCATTCTATGACTTCACAAACCTCCATTCTTTGATTTCACACACCTCCATCCTATGACTTCACACACCTCCATTGTGACTTCACACAACTCCATTCTGTGACTTCACACACCTCCATTCTGTGACTTCACACACCTCCATACTATGACTTCCCCACACCTTCAATCTATGACTTCACACACCTCCATTCTATGACTTCACACGCTTCCAATCTATGACTTCACACACCTCCTTTCTATGACTTCACACACCTCCATTCTATGACTTCACACACCTGCATTCTGACTTCACACACCTCCATTCTCTGATTTCACACACCCCCATTCTATGAGTTCACACACCTCCATTGGGACTTCACACACCTCCATTCTATGAGTTCATACACCTCCATTCTGACTTCACAAACCTCCATTCTATGACTTCACAGACTTTGAATATGTGACTTCACTCACCTCCACTCTATGACTTCAAACTTCTCCATTCTATGACTTCCCACACCTCCCTTTCATGACTTCACCCACCGCCTTCTATGACTTCACACCTCCATTCTGACTTCACACACCTCCATTCTGTGACTTCACACACCTCCATTCTATGAGTTCACACACCTCCATTTTGACTTCACACACCTCCATTCTATGACTTCACACACCTTCATTCTTACTTCAGAAACATCCATTCTATGACTTCACACACCTCCATTCTATGACTTCACACACCTCCATTCTGTGACTTCACACACCTCCATTCTCTGTCTTCACACACCTCCATTGTGACTTCACACACGTCCATTCTATGAGTTCACACACCTCCATTCTGACTTCACACACGTCCATTCTATGACTTCACAGTCCTCCATTCTGACTTCACACAGCTCCATTCTGTGAATTCACAAAATTCCATTCTATGATTTCACACACCTCCATACTGTGACTTCACACACCTCCATCTATGACTTCAAACACCTCCATTCTGAGTTCACACACCTCCATTCTGTGCCTTCACACACCTCCATTCTGACTTCACACACCTCCAATATATGACTTCACACACCTCCATTCTGTGACTTCACACACTTCCATTGTGACGTCACACACCTCCATTCTATGAGTTCACTCACATCCATTCTAGGACTTCACACTCCTCAATTCTGACATCACACAGCTCCATTCTATGACTTCACAGACCTCGGATCTGTGACTTCACTCACCTCCATTCTATGACTTCACACTGCTCTATTCTATGACTTCCCACAACTCCTTTCTATGACTTCACCCAACACTATTCTATGACTTCACACCTCCATTCTGACATCACACAACTCCATTCTGTGTCTTCACACACCTCCATTCTATGACTTCACACACCTCCATCCTATGACTTCACACACCTTCATTCTTACTTCAGAAACATCCATTCTATGACCTCACAAACCTCCATTCTATGACTTCACAAATTTCCATTCTGTGACTTCCCACACCTCCATTCTGAGTTCACACATCTCCATTCTGTGACTTCACAAACCTCCCTTCTGACTTCACACACCTCCCTTCTGTGACTTCACACACCTCCATTGTGAGTTCACCCACTTCCATTCTGTGACTTCACACACCTCCATTCTGTTACTTCACACACCTCCATTCTGTGACTTCACACACCTCCATTCTATGACTTCACACACCTCCATTCTATGAATTCACACACCTCCATTCTGTGACTTCACACACCTCCATTGTATGACTTCACACACCTCTATTCTGTGACTTCACACACCTCCTTTCTGAGTTCACACAACTCCATTTTATGACTTCACACACCTGCATTGTGACTTCACCCACCTCCATTCTATGAATTCACACACCTGCATTGTGACTTCACACACCTCCATTCTGTGAGTTCACACATCTCCATTCAGACTTCACACACCTCCATGCTGTGAGTTCACACACCTCCACTCTATGACTTCACACACCTCCATTCTTTGACTTCGCACACCTCCATTCTATGACTTCACAGACCTCCACTGTGACTTCACAGAACTCCATTCTGTGACTTCACACACCTCCCTCTGTGACTTCACACACCTCCAATTTATGACTTCACACACTTCCAATCTATGACTTCACACACCTCCATTCTCTGACTTCACACACCTCCATTTTATGACTTCACACACCTCCATTCTGTAACTTCACACACTTCCAATGTTTGACTTCACACACCTCCATTCCATGACTTAATACACCTCCATTCTATAACTTAAAACACATCCATTCTTTGAATTCACACACCTCCATTTTCACTTCACACAACTCCATTCTGTGACTTCACACACATCCATTCTTTGACTTCACACACCACAATTTTGACTTCACACAAGTCCATTCATTGACGTCACACACCTCAATTCTCTGACTTCACACACCTCCATTTTGACTTCACACACTTCCATTCTGTGACTTCACACACCTCCATTCTATGACTTCACACACCTCCCTTCTATGAATTCACACACCTCCATTCTGTGACTTCACACACCTCCATTGTGAGTTCACCCACTTCCATTCTGTGTCTTCACACACCTCCATTCTGTGACTTCACACACCTCCATTATGTGACTTCACACACCTCCATTCTTTAACTTCACACACCTCCCTTCTATGAATTCAGACCCCTCCATTCTGTGACTTCACACACCTCCATTGTATGACTTCACCCACCTCCATTCTGTGACTTCGCACACCTCCATTCTCAGTTCACACACCTCCATTCTGTGACTTCACACACCCCATTCTGTGACTCCACACCTCCATTCTATGACTTAACACACCTCCATTCTATGACTTCACACCCCTCCATTCTATGACTTCACAACCACCATTCTGTGAGTTCACACACCTCCATTCTATGACTTCACACACCTCCATTCTGTCACTTCACCACCTCCATTCTGTGACTTCACACACTTCCATTCTATGACTTCACACACCTGCATTGTGTCTTCACACACGTCCATTATCTGACTTCACACACCTCCATTCTGACTTCACACACCTCCATTCTGTGACTTCACACACCTCCATTGTGAGTTCACCCACTTCCATTCTGTGTCTTCACACACCTCCATTCTGTGACTTTACACACCTCCATTATGTGACTTCACACACCTCCATTCTATGACTTCACACAACTCCTTTCTATGAATCACACCCCTCCATTCTGTGAATTCACAGACCTCCATTGTATGACTTCACACACCTCCATTCTGTGACTTCACACACCTCCATTATCAGTTCACACACCTCCATTCTGTGACTTCACACACCTCAATTCTGTGACTTCCACACCTCCATTCTATGACTTAACACACCTCCATTCTATGACTTCACACCCCTCCATTCTATGACTTCACACACCACCATTCTGTAACTTCACACACCTCCATTCTATGACTTCACACACCTCCATTCTATGAGTTCACACACCTCCATTCTGACTTCACACACCTCCATTCTGTGACTTCACACACCTCCATTCTATGAGTTCACACAACTCCCTTCTATGAATTCACACCCCTCCATTCTGTGAATTCACAGACCTCCATTTTATGACTTCACACACCTCCATTCTGTGACTTCACACACCTCCATTTTATGAGTTCACACACCTCCATTTTGACTTCACACACCTCCATTCTATGACTTCACACAACTCCATTCTATGACTTCACACACCTCCATTCTTTGACTTCACCCACCTCCATTCTGTGACTTCACACACCTCCATTCTATGTCTTCACACACCTCCATTGTGACTTCACACACGTCCATTCTATGAATTCACACACTTCCATTCTGACTTCACACACCTCCATTCTATGACTACACACTCCCCCATTCTCACTTCACACAGCTCCATTCTGTGAATTCACAAAATTCCATTCTATGATTTCACACACCTCCATACTGTGACTTCACACACCTCCATCTATGACTTCAAACACCTCCATTCTGAGTTCACACACCTCCAATATATGACTTCACACACCTCCATTCTGTGACTTCACACACTTCCATTGTGACGTCACACACCTCCATTCTATGAGTTCACGCACATCCATTCTAGGAATTCACACTCCTCAATTCTGACATCACACAGCTCCATTCTATGACTTCACAGACCTCGGATCTGTGACTTCACTCACCTCCATTCTATGACTTCACACTCCTCTATTCTATGACTTCCCACAACTCCTTTCTATGACTTCACCCACCTCTATTCTATGACTTCACACCTCCATTCTGAATTCACACACCTCCATTCTGTGACTTCACACACCTCCATTCTATGACTTCACACACCTCCATTCTATGACTTCACACACCGTCATTCTTATTTCAGAAACATTCATTCTATGACCTCACACACCTCCATTCTATGACTTCACAAATCTCCATTCTGTGACTTCCCAAACCTCCATTCTGAGTTCACCCATCTCCATTCTGTGACTTCACACACCTCCCTTCTGACTTCACACACCTCCCTTCTGTGACTTCACACACCTCCATTGTGAGTTGACCCACTTCCATTCTGTGACTTCACACACCTCCATTCTGTTACTTCACACACCTCCATTCTGTGATTTCACACACCTCCATTCTATGACTTCACACACCTCCATTCTATGAATTCACACACCTCCATTCTGTGACTTCACACACCTCCTTTCTGACTTCACACAACTCCATTCTATGACTTCACACACCTGCATTGTGACTTCACCCACCTCCATTCTATGAGTTCACACACCTGCATTGTGACTTCACACACCTCCATGCTGTGACTTCACACACCTCCATTCTGACTTCACACACCTTCATTCTTTGACTTCGCACACCTCCAATCTATGACTTCACACACTTCCAATCTATGACTTCACAAACCTCCATTCTATGACTTCACACACCTGCATTCTGACTTCACACACCTCCATTCTCTGACTTCACACACCTCCATTCTATGACTTCAAACACCTCCATTCTGTAACTTCACAAACCTTCATTTTGACTTCACACACCTCCAATTTATGACTTCACACACTTCCAATCTATGACTTCACATACCTCCATTCTATCACTTCACACACCTCCACTGTGACTTCACAGAACTCCATTCTCTGACTTCACACACCTCCCTCTGTGACTTCACACACCTCCAATTTATGACTTCACACACTTCCAATCTATGACTTCACACACTTCCAATGTTTGACTTCACACACCTCCATTCCATGACTTCACACACCTCCATTCTATGACTTCACACACCACCATTCTGTGACTTCACACACCTCCATTCTATGACTTCACACACCTCCAATTTATGACTTCACACACTTCCAATCTATGACTTCACACACCTCCATTCTATGACTTCACACACCTGCATTGTGACTTCACACACGTCCATTTTCTGAGTTCACACACCTCCATTCTGACTTCTCACCCCTCCATTCTGTCTTCACACACCTCAATTCTGTGACTTCACACACCTCCATTCTATGATTTCTCACACCTCCATTCTATGACTTCACACACCTCCATTCTATGACTTCACACACCTCCTTTCTGAGTTCACACACATCCATTCTGTGACTTCACACACCTCCATTGTGACTTCATACACCTCCATTCTATGAGTTTACACACCTCCATTCTGACTTAACAAACATCCATTCTATGACATCACACAGCTCCATTCTGACTTCACACACCTCCATTCTATGACTTTGCACACCTCTATTCGGACTTCACACACCTGCATTCTGTGACTCACACACCTCCATTCTATGACTTCACAAACCTCCATTCTGTGACTTCGCACCTCCACTCTCTGACTTTACACACCTCCATTCTGTGACTTCACACACCTCCATTCTCTGATTTCTCACACAATCCATTCTATGACTTCACAAACCTCCATTCTTTGATTTCACACACCTCCATCCTATGACTTCACACACCTCCATTGTGACTTCACACAACTCCATTCTGTGACTTCACACACCTCCATTCTGTGACTTCACACACCTCCATACTATGACTTCCCCACACCTTCAATCTATGACTTCACACACCTCCATTCTATGACTTCACACGCTTCCAATCTATGACTTCACACACCTCCTTTCTATGACTTCACACACCTCCATTCTATGACTTCACACACCTGCATTCTGACTTCACACACCTCCATTCTCTGATTTCACACACCCCCATTCTATGAGTTCACACACCTCCATTGGGACTTCACACACCTCCATTCTATGAGTTCATACACCTCCATTCTGACTTCACAAACCTCCATTCTATGACTTCACAGACTTTGAATATGTGACTTCACTCACCTCCACTCTATGACTTCAAACTTCTCCATTCTATGACTTCCCACACCTCCCTTTCATGACTTCACCCACCGCCTTCTATGACTTCACACCTCCATTCTGACTTCACACACCTCCATTCTGTGACTTCACACACCTCCATTCTATGAGTTCACACACCTCCATTTTGACTTCACACACCTCCATTCTATGACTTCACACACCTTCATTCTTACTTCAGAAACATCCATTCTATGACTTCACACACCTCCATTCTATGACTTCACACACCTCCATTCTGTGACTTCACACACCTCCATTCTCTGTCTTCACACACCTCCATTGTGACTTCACACACGTCCATTCTATGAGTTCACACACCTCCATTCTGACTTCACACACGTCCATTCTATGACTTCACAGTCCTCCATTCTGACTTCACACAGCTCCATTCTGTGAATTCACAAAATTCCATTCTATGATTTCACACACCTCCATACTGTGACTTCACACACCTCCATCTATGACTTCAAACACCTCCATTCTGAGTTCACACACCTCCATTCTGTGCCTTCACACACCTCCATTCTGACTTCACACACCTCCAATATATGACTTCACACACCTCCATTCTGTGACTTCACACACTTCCATTGTGACGTCACACACCTCCATTCTATGAGTTCACTCACATCCATTCTAGGACTTCACACTCCTCAATTCTGACATCACACAGCTCCATTCTATGACTTCACAGACCTCGGATCTGTGACTTCACTCACCTCCATTCTATGACTTCACACTGCTCTATTCTATGACTTCCCACAACTCCTTTCTATGACTTCACCCAACACTATTCTATGACTTCACACCTCCATTCTGACATCACACAACTCCATTCTGTGTCTTCACACACCTCCATTCTATGACTTCACACACCTCCATCCTATGACTTCACACACCTTCATTCTTACTTCAGAAACATCCATTCTATGACCTCACAAACCTCCATTCTATGACTTCACAAATTTCCATTCTGTGACTTCCCACACCTCCATTCTGAGTTCACACATCTCCATTCTGTGACTTCACAAACCTCCCTTCTGACTTCACACACCTCCCTTCTGTGACTTCACACACCTCCATTGTGAGTTCACCCACTTCCATTCTGTGACTTCACACACCTCCATTCTGTTACTTCACACACCTCCATTCTGTGACTTCACACACCTCCATTCTATGACTTCACACACCTCCATTCTATGAATTCACACACCTCCATTCTGTGACTTCACACACCTCCATTGTATGACTTCACACACCTCTATTCTGTGACTTCACACACCTCCTTTCTGAGTTCACACAACTCCATTTTATGACTTCACACACCTGCATTGTGACTTCACCCACCTCCATTCTATGAATTCACACACCTGCATTGTGACTTCACACACCTCCATTCTGTGAGTTCACACATCTCCATTCAGACTTCACACACCTCCATGCTGTGAGTTCACACACCTCCACTCTATGACTTCACACACCTCCATTCTTTGACTTCGCACACCTCCATTCTATGACTTCACAGACCTCCACTGTGACTTCACAGAACTCCATTCTGTGACTTCACACACCTCCCTCTGTGACTTCACACACCTCCAATTTATGACTTCACACACTTCCAATCTATGACTTCACACACCTCCATTCTCTGACTTCACACACCTCCATTTTATGACTTCACACACCTCCATTCTGTAACTTCACACACTTCCAATGTTTGACTTCACACACCTCCATTCCATGACTTAATACACCTCCATTCTATAACTTAAAACACATCCATTCTTTGAATTCACACACCTCCATTTTCACTTCACACAACTCCATTCTGTGACTTCACACACATCCATTCTTTGACTTCACACACCACAATTTTGACTTCACACAAGTCCATTCATTGACGTCACACACCTCCATTCTCTGACTTCACACACCTCCATTTTGACTTCACACACTTCCATTCTGTGACTTCACACACCTCCATTCTATGACTTCACACACCTCCCTTCTATGAATTCACACACCTCCATTCTGTGACTTCACACACCTCCATTGTGAGTTCACCCACTTCCATTCTGTGTCTTCACACACCTCCATTCTGTGACTTCACACACCTCCATTATGTGACTTCACACACCTCCATTCTTTAACTTCACACACCTCCCTTCTATGAATTCAGACCCCTCCATTCTGTGACTTCACACACCTCCATTGTATGACTTCACCCACCTCCATTCTGTGACTTCGCACACCTCCATTCTCAGTTCACACACCTCCATTCTGTGACTTCACACACCCCATTCTGTGACTCCACACCTCCATTCTATGACTTAACACACCTCCATTCTATGACTTCACACCCCTCCATTCTATGACTTCACAACCACCATTCTGTGAGTTCACACACCTCCATTCTATGACTTCACACACCTCCATTCTGTCACTTCACCACCTCCATTCTGTGACTTCACACACTTCCATTCTATGACTTCACACACCTGCATTGTGTCTTCACACACGTCCATTATCTGACTTCACACACCTCCATTCTGACTTCACACACCTCCATTCTGTGACTTCACACACCTCCATTGTGAGTTCACCCACTTCCATTCTGTGTCTTCACACACCTCCATTCTGTGACTTTACACACCTCCATTATGTGACTTCACACACCTCCATTCTATGACTTCACACAACTCCTTTCTATGAATCACACCCCTCCATTCTGTGAATTCACAGACCTCCATTGTATGACTTCACACACCTCCATTCTTTGACTTCACACACCTCCATTATCAGTTCACACACCTCCATTCTGTGACTTCACACACCTCAATTCTGTGACTTCCACACCTCCATTCTATGACTTAACACACCTCCATTCTATGACTTCACACCCCTCCATTCTATGACTTCACACACCACCATTCTGTAACTTCACACACCTCCATTCTATGACTTCACACACCTCCATTCTATGAGTTCACACACCTCCATTCTGACTTCACACACCTCCATTCTGTGACTTCACACACCTCCATTCTATGAGTTCACACAACTCCCTTCTATGAATTCACACCCCTCCATTCTGTGAATTCACAGACCTCCATTTTATGACTTCACACACCTCCATTCTGTGACTTCACACACCTCCATTTTATGAGTTCACACACCTCCATTTTGACTTCACACACCTCCATTCTATGACTTCACACAACTCCATTCTATGACTTCACACACCTGCATTCTTTGACTTCACCCACCTCCATTCTGTGACTTCACACACCTCCATTCTATGTCTTCACACACCTCCATTGTGACTTCACACACGTCCATTCTATGAATTCACACACTTCCATTCTGACTTCACACACCTCCATTCTATGACTTCACACTCCCCCATTCTCACTTCACACAGCTCCATTCTGTGAATTCACAAAATTCCATTCTATGATTTCACACACCTCCATACTGTGACTTCACACACCTCCATCTATGACTTCAAACACCTCCATTCTGAGTTCACACACCTCCAATATATGACTTCACACACCTCCATTCTGTGACTTCACACACTTCCATTGTGACGTCACACACCTCCATTCTATGAGTTCACGCACATCCATTCTAGGAATTCACACTCCTCAATTCTGACATCACACAGCTCCATTCTATGACTTCACAGACCTCGGATCTGTGACTTCACTCACCTCCATTCTATGACTTCACACTCCTCTATTCTATGACTTCCCACAACTCCTTTCTATGACTTCACCCACCTCTATTCTATGACTTCACACCTCCATTCTGAATTCACACACCTCCATTCTGTGACTTCACACACCTCCATTCTATGACTTCACACACCTCCATTCTATGACTTCACACACCGTCATTCTTATTTCAGAAACATTCATTCTATGACCTCACACACCTCCATTCTATGACTTCACAAATCTCCATTCTGTGACTTCCCAAACCTCCATTCTGAGTTCACCCATCTCCATTCTGTGACTTCACACACCTCCCTTCTGACTTCACACACCTCCCTTCTGTGACTTCACACACCTCCATTGTGAGTTGACCCACTTCCATTCTGTGACTTCACACACCTCCATTCTGTTACTTCACACACCTCCATTCTGTGATTTCACACACCTCCATTCTATGACTTCACACACCTCCATTCTATGAATTCACACACCTCCATTCTGTGATTTCACACACCTCCTTTCTGACTTCACACAACTCCATTCTATGACTTCACACACCTGCATTGTGACTTCACCCACCTCCATTCTATGAGTTCACACACCTGCATTGTGACTTCACACACCTCCATGCTGTGACTTCACACACCTCCATTCTGACTTCACACACCTTCATTCTTTGACTTCACACACCTCCATTCTATGACTTCACACACCTCCACTGTGACTTCACAGAACTCCATTCTGTGACTTCACACACCTCCCTCTGTGACTTCGCACACCTCCAATCTATGACTTCACACACTTCCAATCTATGACTTCACAAACCTCCATTCTATGACTTCACACACCTGCATTCTGACTTCACACACCTCCATTCTCTGACTTCACACACCTCCATTCTATGACTTCAAACACCTCCATTCTGTAACTTCACAAACCTTCATTTTGACTTCACACACCTCCATTCTGTGACTTCACACACATCCATTCTTTGACTTCACACACCACAATTTTGACTCCACACAAGTCCATTCATTGACGTCACACACCTCCATTCCCTGACTTCAGACACCTCCATTTTGACTTCACACACTTCCATTCTGTGACTTCACACACCTCCATTCTATGACTTCACACACCTCCCTTCTATGAATTCACACACCTCCATTCGGTGAGTTCACACACCTCCAGTGTGAGTTCACACACTTCCATTCTGTGTCTTCACACACCTCCATTCTGTGACTTCACACACCTCCATTATGTGACTTCACACACCTCCATTCTATGACTTCACACACCTCCCTTCTATGAATTCACACCCCTCCATTCTGTGACTTCTCACACCTCTATTGTATGACTTCACCCTCCTCCATTCTGTGACTTCACACACCTCCATTCTCAGTTCACACACCTCAATTCTGTGACTTCACACACCTCCATTCTATGAATTTACACACCTCCAATCTATGACTTCACACCCCTCCATTCTATGACTTCACACACCACCATTCTGTGACTTCACACACCTCCATTCTATGACTTCACACACCTCCATTCTGTTACTTCACCACCTCCATTCTATGACTTCACACACCTCCATTCTATGACTTCACACACCTGATTTGTGACTTCACCCACCTCAATTCTATGAGTTCACACACATGCATTGTGACTTCACACAACTCCATTATATGACTTCACACATCTCCATTCTGACTTCACACACCTCCATTCTATGATTTCACACACTTCGATTCTATGACTTCACACACCTCCATTCTACGAGTTCACACACTTCCATTCTGCCTTCACCCCCCTACATTCTATGACTTCACTCAGCTGCCTTCTGACTTCACACACCTCCATTTGAGAATTCACACACCACCATTTTGACTTCACACACCTCCATTCTGTGACTTCACACACCTCCATTCTGTGACTTCACACACCTCCATTCTGTGACTTCACACACCTCCATTCTGTGACTTCACACACCTCCATTCTGTGACTTCACACACCTGCATTGTTTGACTTCACTCACCTCCATTCTTGGACTTCACACACCTCCATTCCATGACTTCACACACCTCCATTCTATGACCTCACACACCTCCATTCTATGACTTCACAAATCTCCATTCTGTGACTTCTCACACCTCCATTCTGAGTTCACACATCTCCATTCTGTGACTTCACACACCTCCCTTCTGACTTCACACACCTCTTTCTGTGAGTTCACACACCTCCATTGTGAGTTCACCCACTTCCATTCTGTGCCTTCACACACCTCCATTCTGTTACTTCACACACCTCCATTCTGTGACTTCACACACCTCCATTCTATGACTTCACACACCTCCATTCTATGAATTCACACACCTCCATTCTGTGACTTCACACACCTCCATTATATGACTTCACACACCTCTATTCTGTGACTTCACACATCTCCTTTCTGAGTTCACACAACTCCATTCTATGACTTCACACACCTGCCTTGTGACTTCACACACCTCCAATTTATGACTTCATACACTTCCAATCTATGACTTCACACACCTCCATTCTATGACTTCACACACCTCCACTGTGACTTCACAGAACTCCATTCTGTGACTTCACACACCTCCCTCTGTGACTTCACACACCTCCAATTTATGACTTCACCCACTTCCAATCTATGACTTCACACACCTCCATTCTATGACTTCACACACCTGCATTCTGAATTCACACACCTCCATTCTCTGACTTCACACACCTCCATTCTATGACTTCACACACCTCCATTCTATGACTTCACACACCTCCATTCTGTAACTTCATACACTTCCAATGTTTGACTTCACACACCTCCATTCCATGACTTCATACACCTCCATTCTATGCCTTCAAACACATCCATTCTTTCACTTCACACACCTCCATTTTGACTTCACACACCTCCATTCTGTGACTTCACACACATCCATTCTTTGACTTCACACACCACAATTTTGACTTCACACAAGTCCATTCATTGACTTCACACACCTCCATTCTCTGACTTCACACACCTCCATTTTGACTTCACACACTTCCATTCTGTGACTTCACACACCTCCATTCTATGACTTCACACACCTCCCTTCTATGAATTCACACACCTCCATTCTGTGACTTCACACACCTCCATTGTGAGTTCACCCACTTCCATTCTGTGTCTTCACACACCTCCATTCTGTGACTTCACACACCTCCATTATGTGACTTCACACACCTCCATTCTATGACTTCACACACCTCCCTTCTATGAATTCACACCCCTCCATTCTGTGACTTCACACACCTCCATTGTATGACTTCACACACCTCCATTCTCAGTTCACACACCTCCATTCTGTGACTTCACACACCTCCATTCTTTGACTTCCACACCTCCATTCTATGACTTAACACACCTCCATTCTATGACTTCACACCCCTCCATTCTATGACTTCACACACCACCATTCTGTGACTTCACACACCTCCGTTCTATGACTTCACACACCTCCATTCTGTCACTTCACCACCTCCATTCTATGACTTCACACACCTCCATTCTATGACTTCACACACCTCCATTCTGTGACTTCACACACCTCCATTATCTGACTTCACACACCTCCATTCTGTCTTCACACACCTCCATTCTGGCTTCACAAACCTCTATTCTGTGACTTCACACATCTCCATTCTATGATTTCACACATCTCCATTCTATGACTTCACAGACCTCCATTCTATGACTTGACACACCTCCTTTCTGAGTTCACACACATCCATTCTGTGACTTCACACACCTCCATTGTGACTTCATACACCTCCATTCTATGAGTTCACACACCTCCATTCTTACTTCACACACATCCATTCTATGACTTCACACAGCTCCATTCTGACTTCACACACCTCCATTCTATGACTTCGCACACCTCTATTCTGACTTCACACACCTGCATTCTGTGACTTCACTCACCTCCATTCTATGACTTCACAAACCTCCATTCTGTGACTTCACACACCTCCATTCTATGAGTTCATACACCTCCATTCTGACTTCACAAACCTCCATTCTATGACTTCACAGACTTTGAATATGTGACTTCACTCACCTCCACTCTATGACTTCAAACTTCTCCATTCTATGACTTCCCACACCTCCTTTCCATGACTTCACCCACCACCATTCTATGACTTCACACACCTCCATTCTATGAGTTCACACACCTCCATTTTGACTTCACACACCTCCATTCTATGACTTCACACACCCTCATTCTTACTTCAGAAACATCCATTCTATGACTTCACACACCTCCATTCTATGACTTCACACACCGCCATTCTATGACTTCACACACCTCCATTCTGTGACTTCACACACCTCCATTCTCTGTCTTCACACACCTCCATTGTGACTTCACACACGTCCATTCTATGAGTTCACACACCTCCATTCTGACTTCACACACCTCCGTTCTATGACTTCACACAGAATCCATTCAATGACTTCACAAACCTCCTTTCTTTGATTTCACACACCTCCATCCTATGACTTCACACACCTCCATTGTGACTTCACACAACTACATTCTGTGACTTCACACACCTCCATTCTGTGACTTCACACACCTCCACTCTTTGACTTTACACACCTCCATTCTGTGACTTCACACACCTCCATTCTCTGATTTCACACAGAATCCATTCAATGACTTCACAAACCTCCTTTCTTTGATTTCACACACCTCCATCCTATGACTTCACACACCTCCATTGTGACTTCACACAACTACATTCTGTGACTTCACACACCTCCATTCTGTGACTTCACACACCTTCATACTATGACTTCCCCACACCTTCAATCTATGACTTCACACATCTCCATTCTATGACTTCACACGCTTCCAATCTATGACTTCACAGACCTCAATTCTATGACTTCACACACCTCCATTCTATGACTTCACACACCTGCTTTCTGACTTCACACACCTCCATTCTCTGATTTCACACAACCCCATTCTATGACTTCACACACCTCCATTCTGACTTCACACACCTCCATTCTATGAGTTCATAAACCTCCATTCTGACTTCACAAACCTCCATTCTATGACTTCACAGACTTTGAATATGTGACTTCACTCAACTCCACTCTATGACTTCACACTTCTCCATTCTATGACTTCCCACACCTCCTTTCCATGACTTCACCCACACCCATTCTATAACTTCACACCTCCATTCTGATTTCAACCACCTCCATTCTGTGACTTCACACACCTCCATTCTATGTCTTCACACACCTCCATTGTGACTTCACACATGTCCATTCTATGTCTTCACACACCTCCATTCTGTGATTTCACACACATCCATTCTTTGAATTCACACACCACAATTTTGACTTCACACAAGTCCATTCATTGACTTCACACACCTCCATTCTCTGAATTCACACACCTCCATTTTTACTTCACACACTTCCATTCTGTGACTTCACACACCTCCATTCTATGACTTCACACACCTCCATTCTTTGACTTCACACACCTCCATTCTGTGACTTCACACAGCTCCATTCTATGTCTTCACACACCTCCATTGTGACTTCACACACGTCCATTCTATGAGTTCACACACCTCCATTCTGACTTCACACACCTCCATTCTATGACTTCACACTCCCCCATTCTGACTTCACACACCTCCATACTGTGACTTCACACACCTCCATCTTTGACTTCAAACACCTCCATTCTGAGTTCACACACCTCCATTCTGTGACTTCACACACCTCCATTCTGACTTCACACACCTCCAATATATGACTTCACACACCTCCATTCTGTGACTTCACACACTTCCATTGTGACGTCACACACCTCCATTCTATGAGTTCACGCACATCCATTCTAGGACTTCACACTCCTCAATTCTGACATCACACACCTCCATTCTATGACTTCACAGACCTCGGATCTGGGACTTCACTCACCTCCATTCTATGACTTCACACTCCTCTATTCTATGACTTCTCACAACTCCTTTCTATGACTTCACCCACCTCTATTCTATGACTTCACTCCTCCATTCTGACTTCACACACCTCCATTCTGTGAATTCACACACCTCCATTCTATGACTTCACACACCTCCATTCTATGACTTCACACACCGTCATTCTTATTTCAGAAACATCCATTCTATGACCTCACACACCTCCATTCTATGACTTCACAAATCTCCATTCTGTGACTTCCCACACCTCCATTCTGAGTTCACCCATCTCCATTCTGTGACTTCACACACCTCCCTTCTGACTTCAAACACCTCCGTTCTGTGACTTCACACACCTCCATTGTGAGTTGACCCACTTCCATTCTCAGTTCACACACCTCCATTCTGTGACTTCACACACCTCCATTCTGACTTCACACACCTCCAATATATGACTTCACACACCTCCATTCTGTGACTTCACACACTTCCATTGTGACGTCACACACCTCCATTCTATGAGTTCACACACATCCATTCTAGGACTTCACACTCCTCAATTCTGACATCACACAGCTCCATTCTATGACTTCATAGACATCAGATCTGTGACTTCACTCACCTCCATTCTATGACTTCACACTCCTCTATTCTATGACTTCCCACAACTCCTTTCTATGACTTCACCCACCTCTATTCTATGACTTCACACCTCCATTCTGACTTCACACACCTCCATTCTGTGACTTCACACACCTCCATTCTATGACTTCACACACCTCCATTCTATGACTTCACACACCTCCCTTCTATGAATTCACACACCTCCATTCTGTGACTTCACACACCTCCATTGTGAGTTCACCCACTTCCATTCTGTGTCTTCACACACCTCCATTCTGTGACTTCACACACCTCCATTATGTGACTTCACACACCTCCATTCTATGACTTCACACACCTCCCTTCTATGAATTCACACCCCTCCATTCTGTGACTTCACACACCTCCATTGTATGACTTCACACACCTCCATTCTCAGTTCACAAACCTCCATTCTGTGACTTCACACACCTCCATTCTTTGACTTCCACACCTCCATTCTATGACTTAACACACCTCCATTCTATGACTTCACACCCCTCCATTCTATGACTTCACACACCACCATTCTGTGACTTCACACACCTCCGTTCTATGACTTCACACACCTCCATTCTGTCACTTCACCACCTCCATTCTATGACTTCACACACCTCCATTCTATGACTTCACACACCTCCATTCTGTGACTTCACACACCTCCATTATCTGACTTCACACACCTCCATTCTGTCTTCACACACCTCCATTCTGGCTTCACAAACCTCTATTCTGTGACTTCACACATCTCCATTCTATGATTTCACACATCTCCATTCTATGACTTCACAGACCTCCATTCTATGACTTGACACACCTCCTTTCTGAGTTCACACACATCCATTCTGTGACTTCACACACCTCCATTGTGACTTCATACACCTCCATTCTATGAGTTCACACACCTCCATTCTTACTTCACACACATCCATTCTATGACTTCACACAGCTCCATTCTGACTTCACACACCTCCATTCTATGACTTCGCACACCTCTATTCTGACTTCACACACCTGCATTCTGTGACTTCACTCACCTCCATTCTATGACTTCACAAACCTCCATTCTGTGACTTCACACACCTCCATTCTATGAGTTCATACACCTCCATTCTGACTTCACAAACCTCCATTCTATGACTTCACAGACTTTGAATATGTGACTTCACTCACCTCCACTCTATGACTTCAAACTTCTCCATTCTATGACTTCCCACACCTCCTTTCCATGACTTCACCCACCACCATTCTATGACTTCACACACCTCCATTCTATGAGTTCACACACCTCCATTTTGACTTCACACACCTCCATTCTATGACTTCACACACCCTCATTCTTACTTCAGAAACATCCATTCTATGACTTCACACACCTCCATTCTATGACTTCACACACCGCCATTCTATGACTTCACACACCTCCATTCTGTGACTTCACACACCTCCATTCTCTGTCTTCACACACCTCCATTGTGACTTCACACACGTCCATTCTATGAGTTCACACACCTCCATTCTGACTTCACACACCTCCGTTCTATGACTTCACACAGAATCCATTCAATGACTTCACAAACCTCCTTTCTTTGATTTCACACACCTCCATCCTATGACTTCACACACCTCCATTGTGACTTCACACAACTACATTCTGTGACTTCACACACCTCCATTCTGTGACTTCACACACCTCCACTCTTTGACTTTACACACCTCCATTCTGTGACTTCACACACCTCCATTCTCTGATTTCACACAGAATCCATTCAATGACTTCACAAACCTCCTTTCTTTGATTTCACACACCTCCATCCTATGACTTCACACACCTCCATTGTGACTTCACACAACTACATTCTGTGACTTCACACACCTCCATTCTGTGACTTCACACACCTTCATACTATGACTTCCCCACACCTTCAATCTATGACTTCACACATCTCCATTCTATGACTTCACACGCTTCCAATCTATGACTTCACAGACCTCAATTCTATGACTTCACACACCTCCATTCTATGACTTCACACACCTGCTTTCTGACTTCACACACCTCCATTCTCTGATTTCACACAACCCCATTCTATGACTTCACACACCTCCATTCTGACTTCACACACCTCCATTCTATGAGTTCATAAACCTCCATTCTGACTTCACAAACCTCCATTCTATGACTTCACAGACTTTGAATATGTGACTTCACTCAACTCCACTCTATGACTTCACACTTCTCCATTCTATGACTTCCCACACCTCCTTTCCATGACTTCACCCACACCCATTCTATAACTTCACACCTCCATTCTGATTTCAACCACCTCCATTCTGTGACTTCACACACCTCCATTCTATGTCTTCACACACCTCCATTGTGACTTCACACATGTCCATTCTATGTCTTCACACACCTCCATTCTGTGATTTCACACACATCCATTCTTTGAATTCACACACCACAATTTTGACTTCACACAAGTCCATTCATTGACTTCACACACCTCCATTCTCTGAATTCACACACCTCCATTTTTACTTCACACACTTCCATTCTGTGACTTCACACACCTCCATTCTATGACTTCACACACCTCCATTCTTTGACTTCACACACCTCCATTCTGTGACTTCACACAGCTCCATTCTATGTCTTCACACACCTCCATTGTGACTTCACACACGTCCATTCTATGAGTTCACACACCTCCATTCTGACTTCACACACCTCCATTCTATGACTTCACACTCCCCCATTCTGACTTCACACACCTCCATACTGTGACTTCACACACCTCCATCTTTGACTTCAAACACCTCCATTCTGAGTTCACACACCTCCATTCTGTGACTTCACACACCTCCATTCTGACTTCACACACCTCCAATATATGACTTCACACACCTCCATTCTGTGACTTCACACACTTCCATTGTGACGTCACACACCTCCATTCTATGAGTTCACGCACATCCATTCTAGGACTTCACACTCCTCAATTCTGACATCACACACCTCCATTCTATGACTTCACAGACCTCGGATCTGGGACTTCACTCACCTCCATTCTATGACTTCACACTCCTCTATTCTATGACTTCTCACAACTCCTTTCTATGACTTCACCCACCTCTATTCTATGACTTCACTCCTCCATTCTGACTTCACACACCTCCATTCTGTGAATTCACACACCTCCATTCTATGACTTCACACACCTCCATTCTATGACTTCACACACCGTCATTCTTATTTCAGAAACATCCATTCTATGACCTCACACACCTCCATTCTATGACTTCACAAATCTCCATTCTGTGACTTCCCACACCTCCATTCTGAGTTCACCCATCTCCATTCTGTGACTTCACACACCTCCCTTCTGACTTCAAACACCTCCGTTCTGTGACTTCACACACCTCCATTGTGAGTTGACCCACTTCCATTCTCAGTTCACACACCTCCATTCTGTGACTTCACACACCTCCATTCTGACTTCACACACCTCCAATATATGACTTCACACACCTCCATTCTGTGACTTCACACACTTCCATTGTGACGTCACACACCTCCATTCTATGAGTTCACACACATCCATTCTAGGACTTCACACTCCTCAATTCTGACATCACACAGCTCCATTCTATGACTTCATAGACATCAGATCTGTGACTTCACTCACCTCCATTCTATGACTTCACACTCCTCTATTCTATGACTTCCCACAACTCCTTTCTATGACTTCACCCACCTCTATTCTATGACTTCACACCTCCATTCTGACTTCACACACCTCCATTCTGTGACTTCACACACCTCCATTCTATGACTTCACACACCTCCATTCTATGACTTCACACACCTTCATTCTTACTTCAGAAACATCCATTCTATGACCTCACACACCTCCATTCTATGACGTCACAAATCTCCATTCTGTGACTTCCCACACCTCCATTCTGAGTTCACACATCTCCATTCTGTGACTTCACACACCTCCCTTCTGACTTCACACACCTCCCTTCTGTGACTTCACACACCTCCATTGTGAGTTCACCCACTTCCATTCTGTGACTTCACACACCTCCATTCTGTTACTTCACACACCTCCATTCTGTGACTTCACACACCTCCATTCTATGACTTCACACACCTCCATTCTATGAATTCACACACCTCCATTCTGTGACTTCACACACCTCCATTGTATGACTTCACACACCTCCTTTCTGAGTTCACACAACTCCATTCTATGATTTCACACACCTGCATTGTGACTTCACCCACCTCCATTCTATGACTTCACACACCTGCATTGTGACTTCACACACCTCCATTCTATGACTTCACATATCTCCATTCTGACTTCACACACCTCCATGCTGTGACTTCACACACCTCCATTCTATGACTTCACACCTCCACTGTGACTTCACAGAACTCCATTCTGTAACTTCACACACCTCCAATTTATGACTTCACACACTTCCAATCTATGACTTCACACACCTCAATTCTATGACTTCACACACCTGCATTCTGACTTCACACACCTCCATTCTGACTTCACACACCTCCATTCTATGACTTCACACACCTCCATTCTGTAACTTCACACACTTCCAATGTTTGACTTCACACACCTCCATTCCATGACTTCATACACCTCTATTCTATGACTTAAAACACATCCATTCTTTGACTTCACACACCTCCATTTTGACTTCACACACCTCCATTCTGTGACTTCACACACATCCATCCTTTGACTTCACACACCACAATTTTGACTTCACACAAGTCCATTCATTGACTTCACACACCTCCATTCTCTGACTTCACACACCTCCATTTTGACTTCACACACTTCCATTCTGTGACTTCACACACCTCCATTCTATGACTTCACACACCTCCCTTCTATGAATTCACACACCTCCATTCTGTGACTTCACACACCTCCATTGTGAGTTCACCCACTTCCATTCTGTGTCTTCACACACCTCCATTCTGTGACTTCACACACCTCCATTATGTGACTTCACACACCTCCATTCTTTGACTTCACACACCTCCCTTCTATGAATTCACACCCCTCCATTCTGTGACTTCACACACCTCCATTTTATGACTTCACCCACCTCCATTCTGTGACTTCACACACCTCCATTCTCAGTTCACACACCTCCATTCTGTGACTTCACACACCTCCATTCTGTGACTCCACACCTCCATTCTATGACTTAACACACCTCCATTCTATGACTTCACACCCCTCCATTCTATGACTTCACACACCACCATTCTGTGACTTCACACACCTCCATTCTATGACTTCACACACCTCCATTCTGTCACTTTACACACCTCCATTCTATGACTTCACACACCTCCATTCTATGACTTCACACACCTGCATTGTGACTTCATACACGTCCATTATCTGACTTCACACACGTCCATTCTGACTTCACACACCTCCATTCTGTCTTCACATACCTCAATTCTCTGACTTCACACACCTCCATTCTATGATTTCACACACCTCCATTCTATGACTTCACAGACCTCCATTCTATGACTTCACACACCTACTTTATGAGTTCACACACATCCATTCTGTGACTTCACACACCTCCCTTCTGACTTCAAACACCTCCCTTCTGTGACTTCACACACCTCCATTGTGAGTTGACCCACTTCCATTCTCAGTTCACACACCTCCATTCTGTGACTTCACACACCTCCATTCTGACTTCACACACCTCCAATATATGACTTCACACACCTCCATTCTGTGACTTCACACACTTCCATTGTGACGTCACACACCTCCATTCTATGAGTTCACACACATCCATTCTAGGACTTCACACTCCTCAATTCTGACATCACACAGCTCCATTCTATGACTTCACAGACCTCAGATCTGTGACTTCACTCAACTCCATTCTATGACTTCACACTCCTCTATTCTATGACTTCTCACAACTCCTTTCTATGACTTCACCCACCTCTATTCTATGACTTCACACCTCCATTCTGACTTCACACACCTCCATTCTGTGACTTCACACACCTCCATTCTATGACTTCACACACCTCCATTCTATGACTTCACACACCTTCATTCTTACTTCAGAAACATCCATTCTATGACCTCACACACCTCCATTCTATGACTTCACAAATCTCCATTCTGTGACTTCCCACACCTCCATTCTGAGTTCCCACATCTCCATTCTGTGACTTCACACACCTCCCTTCTGACTTCACACACCTCCCTTCTGTGACTTCACACACCTCCATTGTGAGTTCACCCACTTCCATTCTGTGACTTCACACACCTCCATTCTGTTACTTCACACACCTACATTCTGTGACTTCACACACCTCCATTCTATGACTTCACACACCTCCATTCTATGAATTCACACACCTCCATTCTGTGACTTCACACACCTCCATTGTATGACTTCACACACCTCTATTCTGTGACTTCACACACCTCCTTTCTGAGTTCACACAACTCCATTCTATGACTTCACACACCTGCATTGTGACTTCACCCACCTCCATTCTATGAGTTCAAACACCTGCATTGTGACTTCACACACCTCCATTCTATGACTTCACACATCTCCATTCTGACTTCACACACCTCCATGCTGTGACTTCACACACCTCCATTCTATGACTTCACACCTCCACTGTGACTTCACAGAACTCCATTCTGTGACTTCACACACCTCCCTCTGTAACTTCACACACCTCCAATTTATGACTTCACACACTTCCAATCTATGATTTCACACACCTCCATTCTATGACTTCACACACCTGCATTCTGACTTCACACACCTCCATTCTCTGACTTCACACACCTCCATTCTATGACTTCACACACCTCCATTCTGTAATTTCACACACTTCCAATGTTTGACTTCACACACCTCCATTCCATGACTTCATACACCTCCATTCTATGACTTAAAACACATCCATTCTTTGACTTCACAGACCTCCATTTTGACTTCACACACCTCCATTCTGTGACTTCACACACATCCATCCTTTGACTTCACACACCACAATTTTGACTTCACACAAGTCCATTCATTGACTTCACACACCTCCATTCTCTGACTTCACACACCTCCATTTTGACTTCACACACTTCCATTCTGTGACTTCACACACCTCCATTCTATGACTTCACACACCTCCCTTCTATGAATTCACACACCTCCATTCTGTGACTTCACACACCTCCATTGTGAGTTCACCTACTTCCATTCTGTGTCTTCACACACCTCCATTCTGTGACTTCACACACCTCCATTATGTGACTTCACACACCTCCATTCTTTGACTTCACACACCTCCCTTCTATGAATTCACACCCCTCCATTCTGTGACTTCACACACCTACATTTTATGACTTCACCCACCTCCATTCTGTGACTTCACACACCTCCATTCTCAGTTCACACACCTCCATTCTATGACTTCACACCCCTCCATTCTATGACTTCACACACCACCATTCTGTGACTTCACACACCTCCATTCTATGACTTCACACACCTCCATTCTGTCACTTCACCACTTCCATTCTATGACTTCACACACCTCCATTCTATGACGTCACAAATCTCCATTCTGTGACTTCCCACACCTCCATTCTGAGTTCACACATCTCCATTCTGTGACTTCACACACCTCCCTTCTGACTTCACACACCTCCCTTCTGTGACTTCACACACCTCCATTGTGAGTTCACCCACCTCCATTCTGTGACTTCACACACCTCCATTCTCAGTTCACACACCTCCATTCTGTGACTTCACACACCTCCATTCTGTGACTCCACACCTCCATTCTATGACTTAACACACCTCCATTCTATGACTTCACACCCCTCCATTCTATGACTTCACACACCACCATTCTGTGACTTCACACACCTCCATTCTATGACTTCACACACCTCCATTCTGTCACTTTACACACCTCCATTCTATGACTTCACACACCTCCATTCTATGACTTCACACACCTGCATTGTGACTTCATACACGTCCATTATCTGACTTCACACACGTCCATTCTGACTTCACACACCTCCATTCTGTCTTCACATACCTCAATTCTCTGACTTCACACACCTCCATTCTATGATTTCACACACCTCCATTCTATGACTTCACAGACCTCCATTCTATGACTTCACACACCTACTTTATGAGTTCACACACATCCATTCTGTGACTTCACACACCTCCCTTCTGACTTCAAACACCTCCCTTCTGTGACTTCACACACCTCCATTGTGAGTTGACCCACTTCCATTCTCAGTTCACACACCTCCATTCTGTGACTTCACACACCTCCATTCTGACTTCACACACCTCCAATATATGACTTCACACACCTCCATTCTGTGACTTCACACACTTCCATTGTGACGTCACACACCTCCATTCTATGAGTTCACACACATCCATTCTAGGACTTCACACTCCTCAATTCTGACATCACACAGCTCCATTCTATGACTTCACAGACCTCAGATCTGTGACTTCACTCAACTCCATTCTATGACTTCACACTCCTCTATTCTATGACTTCTCACAACTCCTTTCTATGACTTCACCCACCTCTATTCTATGACTTCACACCTCCATTCTGACTTCACACACCTCCATTCTGTGACTTCACACACCTCCATTCTATGACTTCACACACCTCCATTCTATGACTTCACACACCTTCATTCTTACTTCAGAAACATCCATTCTATGACCTCACACACCTCCATTCTATGACTTCACAAATCTCCATTCTGTGACTTCCCACACCTCCATTCTGAGTTCCCTCATCTCCATTCTGTGACTTCACACACCTCCCTTCTGACTTCACACACCTCCCTTCTGTGACTTCACACACCTCCATTGTGAGTTCACCCACTTCCATTCTGTGACTTCACACACCTCCATTCTGTTACTTCACACACCTACATTCTGTGACTTCACACACCTCCATTCTATGACTTCACACACCTCCATTCTATGAATTCACACACCTCCATTCTGTGACTTCACACACCTCCATTGTATGACTTCACACACCTCTATTCTGTGACTTCACACACCTCCTTTCTGAGTTCACACAACTCCATTCTATGACTTCACACACCTGCATTGTGACTTCACCCACCTCCATTCTATGAGTTCAAACACCTGCATTGTGACTTCACACACCTCCATTCTATGACTTCACACATCTCCATTCTGACTTCACACACCTCCATGCTGTGACTTCACACACCTCCATTCTATGACTTCACACCTCCACTGTGACTTCACAGAACTCCATTCTGTGACTTCACACACCTCCCTCTGTAACTTCACACACCTCCAATTTATGACTTCACACACTTCCAATCTATGATTTCACACACCTCCATTCTATGACTTCACACACCTGCATTCTGACTTCACACACCTCCATTCTCTGACTTCACACACCTCCATTCTATGACTTCACACACCTCCATTCTGTAACTTCACACACTTCCAATGTTTGACTTCACACACCTCCATTCCATGACTTCATACACCTCCATTCTATGACTTAAAACACATCCATTCTTTGACTTCACAGACCTCCATTTTGACTTCACACACCTCCATTCTGTGACTTCACACACATCCATCCTTTGACTTCACACACCACAATTTTGACTTCACACAAGTCCATTCATTGACTTCACACACCTCCATTCTCTGACTTCACACACCTCCATTTTGACTTCACACACTTCCATTCTGTGACTTCACACACCTCCATTCTATGACTTCACACACCTCCCTTCTATGAATTCACACACCTCCATTCTGTGACTTCACACACCTCCATTGTGAGTTCACCTACTTCCATTCTGTGTCTTCACACACCTCCATTCTGTGACTTCACACACCTCCATTATGTGACTTCACACACCTCCATTCTTTGACTTCACACACCTCCCTTCTATGAATTCACACCCCTCCATTCTGTGACTTCACACACCTACATTTTATGACTTCACCCACCTCCATTCTGTGACTTCACACACCTCCATTCTCAGTTCACACACCTCCATTCTATGACTTCACACCCCTCCATTCTATGACTTCACACACCACCATTCTGTGACTTCACACACCTCCATTCTATGACTTCACACACCTCCATTCTGTCACTTCACCACTTCCATTCTATGACTTCACACACCTCCATTCTATGACGTCACAAATCTCCATTCTGTGACTTCCCACACCTCCATTCTGAGTTCACACATCTCCATTCTGTGACTTCACACACCTCCCTTCTGACTTCACACACCTCCCTTCTGTGACTTCACACACCTCCATTGTGAGTTCACCCACTTCCATTCTGTGACTTCACACACCTCCATTCTGTTACTTCACACACCTCCATTCTGTGACTTCACACACCTCCATTCTATGACTTCACACACCTCCATTCGATGAATTCACACACCTCCATTCTGTGACTTCACACACCTCCATTGTATGACTTCACACACCTCCTTTCTGAGTTCACACAACTCCATTCTATGATTTCACACACCTGCATTGTGACTTCACCCACCTCCATTCTATGACTTCACACACCTGCATTGTGACTTCACACACCTCCATTCTATGACTTCACATATCTCCATTCTGACTTCACACACCTCCATGCTGTGACTTCACACACCTCCATTCTATGACTTCACACCTCCACTGTGACTTCACAGAACTCCATTCTGTAACTTCACACACCTCCAATTTATGACTTCACACACTTCCAATCTATGACTTCACACACCTCAATTCTATGACTTCACACACCTGCATTCTGACTTCACACACCTCCATTCTGACTTCACACACCTCCATTCTATGACTTCACACACCTCCATTCTGTAACTTCACACACTTCCAATGTTTGACTTCACACACCTCCATTCCATGACTTCATACACCTCTATTCTATGACTTAAAACACATCCATTCTTTGACTTCACACACCTCCATTTTGACTTCACACACCTCCATTCTGTGACTTCACACACATCCATCCTTTGACTTCACACACCACAATTTTGACTTCACACAAGTCCATTCATTGACTTCACACACCTCCATTCTCTGACTTCACACACCTCCATTTTGACTTCACACACTTCCATTCTGTGACTTCACACACCTCCATTCTATGACTTCACACACCTCCCTTCTATGAATTCACACACCTCCATTCTGTGACTTCACACACCTCCATTGTGAGTTCACCCACTTCCATTCTGTGTCTTCACACACCTCCATTCTGTGACTTCACACACCTCAATTATGTGACTTCACACACCTCCATTCTTTGACTTCACACACCTCCCTTCTATGAATTCACACCCCTCCATTCTGTGACTTCACACACCTCCATTTTATGACTTCACCCACCTCCATTCTGTGACTTCACACACCTCCATTCTCAGTTCACACACCTCCATTCTGTGACTTCACACACCTCCATTCTGTGACTCCACACCTCCATTCTATGACTTAACACACCTCCATTCTATGACTTCACACCCCTCCATTCTATGACTTCACACACCACCATTCTGTGACTTCACACACCTCCATTCTATGAGTTCACACACCTCCATTCTGTCACTTCACACACCTCCATTCTATGACTTCACACACCTCCATTCTATGACTTCACACACCTGCATTGTGACTTCATACACGTCCATTATCTGACTTCACACACGTCCATTCTGACTTCACACACCTCCATTCTGTCTTCACATACCTCAATTCTCTGACTTCACACACCTCCATTCTATGATTTCACACACCTCCATTCTATGACTTCACAGACCTCCATTCTATGACTTCACACACCTACTTTATGAGTTCACACACATCCATTCTGTGACTTCACACACCTCCCTTCTGACTTCAAACACCTCCCTTCTGTGACTTCACACACCTCCATTGTGAGTTGACCCACTTCCATTCTCAGTTCACACACCTCCATTCTGTGACTTCACACACCTCCATTCTGACTTCACACACCTCCAATATATGACTTCACACACCTCCATTCTGTGACTTCACACACTTCCATTGTGACGTCACACACCTCCATTCTATGAGTTCACACACATCCATTCTAGGACTTCACACTCCTCAATTCTGACATCACACAGCTCCATTCTATGACTTCACAGACCTCAGATCTGTGACTTCACTCAACTCCATTCTATGACTTCACACTCCTCTATTCTATGACTTCTCACAACTCCTTTCTATGACTTCACCCACCTCTATTCTATGACTTCACACCTCCATTCTGACTTCACACACCTCCATTCTGTGACTTCACACACCTCCATTCTATGACTTCACACACCTCCATTCTATGACTTCACACACCTTCATTCTTACTTCAGAAACATCCATTCTATGACCTCACACACCTCCATTCTATGACTTCACAAATCTCCATTCTGTGACTTCCCACACCTCCATTCTGAGTTCCCACATCTCCATTCTGTGACTTCACACACCTCCCTTCTGACTTCACACACCTCCCTTCTGTGACTTCACACACCTCCATTGTGAGTTCACCCACTTCCATTCTGTGACTTCACACACCTCCATTCTGTTACTTCACACACCTACATTCTGTGACTTCACACACCTCCATTCTATGACTTCACACACCTCCATTCTATGAATTCACACACCTCCATTCTGTGACTTCACACACCTCCATTGTATGACTTCACACACCTCTATTCTGTGACTTCACACACCTCCTTTCTGAGTTCACACAACTCCATTCTATGACTTCACACACCTGCATTGTGACTTCACCCACCTCCATTCTATGAGTTCAAACACCTGCATTGTGACTTCACACACCTCCATTCTATGACTTCACACATCTCCATTCTGACTTCACACACCTCCATGCTGTGACTTCACACACCTCCATTCTATGACTTCACACCTCCACTGTGACTTCACAGAACTCCATTCTGTGACTTCACACACCTCCCTCTGTAACTTCACACACCTCCAATTTATGACTTCACACACTTCCAATCTATGATTTCACACACCTCCATTCTATGACTTCACACACCTGCATTCTGACTTCACACACCTCCATTCTCTGACTTCACACACCTCCATTCTATGACTTCACACACCTCCATTCTGTAACTTCACACACTTCCAATGTTTGACTTCACACACCTCCATTCCATGACTTCATACACCTCCATTCTATGACTTAAAACACATCCATTCTTTGACTTCACAGACCTCCATTTTGACTTCACACACCTCCATTCTGTGACTTCACACACATCCATCCTTTGACTTCACACACCACAATTTTGACTTCACACAAGTCCATTCATTGACTTCACACACCTCCATTCTCTGACTTCACACACCTCCATTTTGACTTCACACACTTCCATTCTGTGACTTCACACACCTCCATTCTATGACTTCACACACCTCCCTTCTATGAATTCACACACCTCCATTCTGTGACTTCACACACCTCCATTGTGAGTTCACCTACTTCCATTCTGTGTCTTCACACACCTCCATTCTGTGACTTCACACACCTCCATTATGTGACTTCACACACCTCCATTCTTTGACTTCACACACCTCCCTTCTATGAATTCACACCCCTCCATTCTGTGACTTCACACACCTACATTTTATGACTTCACCCACCTCCATTCTGTGACTTCACACACCTCCATTCTCAGTTCACACACCTCCATTCTATGACTTCACACCCCTCCATTCTATGACTTCACACACCACCATTCTGTGACTTCACACACCTCCATTCTATGACTTCACACACCTCCATTCTGTCACTTCACCACTTCCATTCTATGACTTCACACACCTCCATTCTATGACTTCACACACCTGCATTGTGACTTCATACACGTCCATTATCTGACTTCACACACGTCCATTCTGACTTCACACACCTCCATTCTGTCTTCACATACCTCAATTCTCTGACTTCACACACCTCCATTCTATGATTTCACACACCTCCATTCTATGACTTCACAGACCTCCATTCTATGACTTCACACACCTACTTTATGAGTTCACACACATCCATTCTGTGACTTCAAACACCTTCATTGTGACTTCATACACCTCCACTCTATGAGTTTACACACCTCCATTCTGACTTCACACACATCCATTCTATGACATCACACAGCTCCATTCTGACTTCACACACCTCCATTCTATGACTTCGCACACCTCTATTCTGACTTCACACACCTCCACTCTGTGACTTCACACACCTCCATTGTGACTTCACACAACTCCATTCTGTGACTTCACACACCTCCATTCTGTGACTTCACACAACTACATACTATGACTTCCCCACAACTTCAATCTATGACTTCACACACCTCCATTCTATGACTTCACACTCTTCCAATCTATGACTTCACACACCTCCATTCTATGACTTCACACACCTCCATTCTATGACTTCACACACCTGCATTCTGACTTCACCCACCTCCATTCTGTGACTTCACACACCTCCATTCTATGTCTTCACACACCTCCATTGTGACTTCACACACGTCCATTCTGTGAGTTCACACACCTCCATTCTGACTTCACACACCTCCATTCTATGACTTCACTCTCCCCCATTCTGACTTCACACAGCTCCATTCTGTGAATTCACAAAATTCCATTCTATGATTTCACACACCTCCATACTGTGACTTCACACACCTCCATCTATGACTTCAAACACCTCCATTCTGAGTTCACACACCTCCATTCTGTGACTTCCCACACCTCCATTCTGAGTTCACCCATCTCCATTCTGTGACTTCACACACCTCCCTTCTGAGTTCACACACCTCCCTTCTGTGACTTCACACACCTCCATTGTGAGTTGACCCACTTCCATTCTGAGTTCACACACCTCCATTCTGTGACTTCACACACCTCCATTCTGACTTCACACACCTCCAATATATGACTTCACACACCTCCATTCTGTGACTTCACACACTTCCATTGTGACGTCACACACCTCCATTCTATGAGTTCACACACATCCATTCTAGGACTTCACACTCCTCAATTCTGACATCACACAGCTCCATTCTATGACTTCACAGACCTCGGATCTGTGACTTCACTCACCTCCATTCTATGACTTCACACTCCTCTATTCTATGACTTCCCACAACTCCTTTCTATGACTTCACCCACCTCTATTCTATGACTTCACACCTCCATTCTGACTTCACACACCTCCATTCTGTGACTTCACTCACCTCCATTCTATGAGTTCACACACCTCCATTCTATGACTTCACACACCTTCATTCTTAATTCAGAAACATCCATTCTATGACCTCACACACCTCCATTCTATGACTTCACAAATCTCCATTCTGTGACTTCACACACCTCCATTCTCAGTTCACACACCTCCATTCTGTGACTTCACACACCTCCATTCTGTGACTCCACACCTCCATTCTATGACTTAACACACCTCCATTCTATGACTTCACACCCCTCCATTCTATGACTTCACACACCACCATTCTGTGACTTCACACACCTCCATTCTATGACTTCACACACCTCCATTCTGTCACTTCACCACTTCCATTCTATGACTTCACACACCTCCATTCTATGACTTCACACACCTGCATTGTGACTTCATACACGTCCATTATCTGACTTCACACACGTCCATTCTGACTTCACACACCTCCATTCTGTCTTCACATACCTCAATTCTGTGACTTCACAAACCTCCATTCTATGATTTCACACACCTCCATTCTATGACTTCACAGACCTCCATTCTATGACTTCACACACCTACTTTATGAGTTCACACACATCCATTCTGTGACTTCACACACCTCCATTTTGACTTCATACACCTCCACTCTATGAGTTTACACACCTCCATTCTGGCTTCACACACATCCATTCTATGACATCACACAGCTCCATTCTGACTTCACATACCTCCATTCTATGACTTCGCACACCTCTATTCTGATTTCACACACCTGCATTCTGTGACTTCACACACCTCCATTCTATGACTTCACAAACCTCCATTCTGTGACTTCACACACCTCCACTCTGTGACTTTACACACCTCCATTCTGTGACTTCACACACCTCCATTCTCTGATTTCACACACAGTCCATTCTATGACTTCACAAACCTCCATTCTTTGATTTCACACACCTCCATCCTATGACTTCACATACCTCCATTGTGACTTCACACAACTCCATTCTGTTACTTCACACACCTCCATTCTGTGACTTCACACACCTACATACTATGACTTCCCCACACCTTCAATCTATGACTTCACACACCTCCATTCTATGACTTCACACGCTTCCAATCTATGACTTCACACACCTCCATTCTATGACTTCACACACCTGCATCCTGACTTCACCCACCTCCATTCTGTGACTTCACACACCTCCATTCTATGTCTTCACACACCTCCATTGTGACTTCACACACGTCCATTCTATGAGTTCACACACCTCCATTCTGACTTCACACACCTCCATTCTATGACTTCACTCTCCCCCATTCTGACTTCACACAGCTCCATTCTGTGAATTCACAAAATTCCATTCTATGATTTCACACACCTCCATACTATGACTTCACACACCTCCATCTATGACTTCAAACACCTTCATTCTGAGTTCACACACCTCCATTCTGTGACTTCCCACACCTCCATTCTGAGTTCACCCATCTCCATTCTGTGACTTCACACACCTCCCTTCTGAGTTCACACACCTCCCTTCTGTGACTTCACACACCTCCATTGAGTTGACCCACTTCCATTATGAGTTCACACACCTCCATTCTGTGACTTCACACACCTCCATTCTGACTTCACACACCTCCAATATATGACTTCACACACCTCCATTCTGTGACTTCACACACTTCCATTGTTACGTCACACACCTCCATTCTATGAGTTCACACACATCCATTCTAGGACTTCACACTCCTCAATTCTGACATCACACAGCTCCATTCTATGACTTCACAGACCTCGGATCTGTGACTTCACTCACCTCCATTCTATGACTTCACACTCCTCTATTCTATGACTTCCCACAACTCCATTCTATGACTTCACACTCCTCTATTCTATGACTTCCCACAACTCCTTTCTATGACTTCACCCACCTCTATTCTATGACTTCACACCTCCATTCTGACTTCACACACCTCCATTCTGTGACTTCACACACCTCCATTCTATGACTTCACACACCTCCATTCTATGACTTCACACACCTTCATTCTTACTTCAGAAACATCCATTCTATGACCTCACACACCTCCATTCTATGACTTCACAAATCTCCATTCTGTGACTTCCCACACCTCCATTCTGAGTTCCCACATCTCCATTCTGTGACTTCACACACCTCCCTTCTGACTTCACACACCTCCCTTCTGTGACTTCACACACCTCCATTGTGAGTTCACCCACTTCCATTCTGTGACTTCACACACCTCCATTCTGTTACTTCACACACCTACATTCTGTGACTTCACACACCTCCATTCTATGACTTCACACACCTCCATTCTATGAATTCACACACCTCCATTCTGTGACTTCACACACCTCCATTGTATGACTTCACACACCTCTATTCTGTGACTTCACACACCTCCTTTCTGAGTTCACACAACTCCATTCTATGACTTCACACACCTGCATTGTGACTTCACCCACCTCCATTCTATGAGTTCAAACACCTGCATTGTGACTTCACACACCTCCATTCTATGACTTCACACATCTCCATTCTGACTTCACACACCTCCATGCTGTGACTTCACACACCTCCATTCTATGACTTCACACCTCCACTGTGACTTCACAGAACTCCATTCTGTGACTTCACACACCTCCCTCTGTAACTTCACACACCTCCAATTTATGACTTCACACACTTCCAATCTATGATTTCACACACCTCCATTCTATGACTTCACACACCTGCATTCTGACTTCACACACCTCCATTCTCTGACTTCACACACCTCCATTCTATGACTTCACACACCTCCATTCTGTAACTTCACACACTTCCAATGTTTGACTTCACACACCTCCATTCCATGACTTCATACACCTCCATTCTATGACTTAAAACACATCCATTCTTTGACTTCACAGACCTCCATTTTGACTTCACACACCTCCATTCTGTGACTTCACACACATCCATCCTTTGACTTCACACACCACAATTTTGACTTCACACAAGTCCATTCATTGACTTCACACACCTCCATTCTCTGACTTCACACACCTCCATTTTGACTTCACACACTTCCATTCTGTGACTTCACACACCTCCATTCTATGACTTCACACACCTCCCTTCTATGAATTCACACACCTCCATTCTGTGACTTCACACACCTCCATTGTGAGTTCACCTACTTCCATTCTGTGTCTTCACACACCTCCATTCTGTGACTTCACACACCTCCATTATGTGACTTCACACACCTCCATTCTTTGACTTCACACACCTCCCTTCTATGAATTCACACCCCTCCATTCTGTGACTTCACACACCTACATTTTATGACTTCACCCACCTCCATTCTGTGACTTCACACACCTCCATTCTCAGTTCACACACCTCCATTCTATGACTTCACACCCCTCCATTCTATGACTTCACACACCACCATTCTGTGACTTCACACACCTCCATTCTATGACTTCACACACCTCCATTCTGTCACTTCACCACTTCCATTCTATGACTTCACACACCTCCATTCTATGACGTCACAAATCTCCATTCTGTGACTTCCCACACCTCCATTCTGAGTTCACACATCTCCATTCTGTGACTTCACACACCTCCCTTCTGACTTCACACACCTCCCTTCTGTGACTTCACACACCTCCATTGTGAGTTCACCCACCTCCATTCTGTGACTTCACACACCTCCATTCTCAGTTCACACACCTCCATTGTGACTTCACACACCTCCATTCTATGACTTCACACACCTGCATTGTGACTTCATACACGTCCATTATCTGACTTCACACACGTCCATTCTGACTTCACACACCTCCATTCTGTCTTCACATACCTCAATTCTCTGACTTCACACACCTCCATTCTATGATTTCACACACCTCCATTCTATGACTTCACAGACCTCCATTCTATGACTTCACACACCTACTTTATGAGTTCACACACATCCATTCTGTGACTTCAAACACCTCCATTGTGACTTCATACACCTCCACTCTATGAGTTTACACACCTCCATTCTGACTTCACACACATCCATTCTATGACATCACACAGCTCCATTCTGACTTCACACACCTCCATTCTATGACTTCGCACACCTCTATTCTGCCTTCACACACCTCCACTCTGTGACTTCACACACCTCCATTGTGACTTCACACAACTCCATTCTGTGACTTCACACACCTCCATTCTGTGACTTCACACAACTACATACTATGACTTCCCCACAACTTCAATCTATGACTTCACACACCTCCATTCTATGACTTCACACTCTTCCAATCTATGACTTCACACACCTCCATTCTATGACTTCACACACCTCCATTCTATGACTTCACACACCTGCATTCTGACTTCACCCACCTCCATTCTGTGACTTCACACACCTCCATTCTATGTCTTCACACACCTCCATTGTGACTTCACACACGTCCATTCTGTGAGTTCACACACCTCCATTCTGACTTCACACACCTCCATTCTATGACTTCACTCTCCCCCATTCTGACTTCACACAGCTCCATTCTGTGAATTCACAAAATTCCATTCTATGATTTCACACACCTCCATACTGTGACTTCACACACCTCCATCTATGACTTCAAACACCTCCATTCTGAGTTCACACACCTCCATTCTGTGACTTCCCACACCTCCATTCTGAGTTCACCCATCTCCATTCTGTGACTTCACACACCTCCCTTCTGAGTTCACACACCTCCCTTCTGTGACTTCACACACCTCCATTGTGAGTTGACCCACTTCCATTCTGAGTTCACACACCTCCATTCTGTGACTTCACACACCTCCATTCTGACTTCACACACCTCCAATATATGACTTCACACACCTCCATTCTGTGACTTCACACACTTCCATTGTGACGTCACACACCTCCATTCTATGAGTTCACACACATCCATTCTAGGACTTCACACTCCTCAATTCTGACATCACACAGCTCCATTCTATGACTTCACAGACCTCGGATCTGTGACTTCACTCACCTCCATTCTATGACTTCACACTCCTCTATTCTATGACTTCCCACAACTCCTTTCTATGACTTCACCCACCTCTATTCTATGACTTCACACCTCCATTCTGACTTCACACACCTCCATTCTGTGACTTCACTCACCTCCATTCTATGAGTTCACACACCTCCATTCTATGACTTCACACACCTTCATTCTTAATTCAGAAACATCCATTCTATGACCTCACACACCTCCATTCTATGACTTCACAAATCTCCATTCTGTGACTTCACACACCTCCATTCTGAGTTCACACACCTCCATTCTGTGACTTCACACACCTCCATTCTGTGACTCCACACCTCCATTCTATGACTTAACACACCTCCATTCTATGACTTCACACCCCTCCATTCTATGACTTCACACACCACCATTCTGTGACTTCACACACCTCCATTCTATGACTTCACACACCTCCATTCTGTCACTTCACCACTTCCATTCTATGACTTCACACACCTCCATTCTATGACTTCACACACCTGCATTGTGACTTCATACACGTCCATTATCTGACTTCACACACGTCCATTCTGACTTCACACACCTCCATTCTGTCTTCACATACCTCAATTCTGTGACTTCACAAACCTCCATTCTATGATTTCACACACCTCCATTCTATGACTTCACAGACCTCCATTCTATGACTTCACACACCTACTTTATGAGTTCACACACATCCATTCTGTGACTTCACACACCTCCATTGTGACTTCATACACCTCCACTCTATGAGTTTACACACCTCCATTCTGGCTTCACACACATCCATTCTATGACATCACACAGCTCCATTCTGACTTCACATACCTCCATTCTATGACTTCGCACACCTCTATTCTGATTTCACACACCTGCATTCTGTGACTTCACACACCTCCATTCTATGACTTCACAAACCTCCATTCTGTGACTTCACACACCTCCACTCTGTGACTTTACACACCTCCATTCTGTGACTTCACACACCTCCATTCTCTGATTTCACACACAGTCCATTCTATGACTTCACAAACCTCCATTCTTTGATTTCACACACCTCCATCCTATGACTTCACATACCTCCATTGTGACTTCACACAACTCCATTCTGTTACTTCACACACCTCCATTCTGTGACTTCACACACCTACATACTATGACTTCCCCACACCTTCAATCTATGACTTCACACACCTCCATTCTATGACTTCACACGCTTCCAATCTATGACTTCACACACCTCCATTCTATGACTTCACACACCTGCATCCTGACTTCACCCACCTCCATTCTGTGACTTCACACACCTCCATTCTATGTCTTCACACACCTCCATTGTGACTTCACACACGTCCATTCTATGAGTTCACACACCTCCATTCTGACTTCACACACCTCCATTCTATGACTTCACTCTCCCCCATTCTGACTTCACACAGCTCCATTCTGTGAATTCACAAAATTCCATTCTATGATTTCACACACCTCCATACTATGACTTCACACACCTCCATCTATGACTTCAAACACCTTCATTCTGAGTTCACACACCTCCATTCTGTGACTTCCCACACCTCCATTCTGAGTTCACCCATCTCCATTCTGTGACTTCACACACCTCCCTTCTGAGTTCACACACCTCCCTTCTGTGACTTCACACACCTCCATTGAGTTGACCCACTTCCATTATGAGTTCACACACCTCCATTCTGTGACTTCACACACCTCCATTCTGACTTCACACACCTCCAATATATGACTTCACACACCTCCATTCTGTGACTTCACACACTTCCATTGTTACGTCACACACCTCCATTCTATGAGTTCACACACATCCATTCTAGGACTTCACACTCCTCAATTCTGACATCACACAGCTCCATTCTATGACTTCACAGACCTCGGATCTGTGACTTCACTCACCTCCATTCTATGACTTCACACTCCTCTATTCTATGACTTCCCACAACTCCTTTCTATGAGTTCACCCACCTCTATTCTATGACTTCACACCTCCATTCTGACTTCACACACCTCCATTCTGTGACTTCACACACCTCCATTCTGTGACTTCACA